>APFE030298924.1:93649-124975 GCA_000404065.3 Pinus taeda
AAAATAAAGTTGAAACAATTAAGACACCGGGTCTTTTACAACCTTTATCCATTCCAAGCCAACGTTGGGAGGAGGTTTCAATGGATTTTATCATAGGTTTAACCAAGTCTGAGGGAAAGAGTGTCATCATGGTGGTAGTTGATAGACTTACCAAGTATGCACACTTTTGTGTATTATCATATCCATTTAAAGCCAGTACAGTTTCTACTGCATTTATGGTCATGCCCCAACCACCATTGATCTGCACGAAGTGATTCAACAACCGTTGATCTACTCCACATAAATTTTATCCTTTTGATTTATAAATTGGCCCTACTCATCCAACATGCATTATGGGAGGGAATTTATAATAATTTTTAAAAGAAATGGACTCCTTATATTATCTGTATATGAAGTAGAAAGAGACATGGAACCTTGCATAACTTACACGTAACGTAGTTTTTGGTTACCACCTCATTGTCGAGTCATATGTGTCTAATTAATAACTTCTAAGTGTCACCCCCAATATGTCTAGATGGTTGCCATGTTTCGTAAGGAGAGATGCAAAAATAACTTAGGATAAAAATGATATGAGAAATATTAATAATGCGAAGGTGAGGTGAAGAAGTAAAAGTAAATAAGCGTAAAATTGAATAAGTAATAAAACATGGAGAATGAAGTCTTATTTGAGGGAAGGGTTGTGTGGGGGATTTGGAAAATGACTAAATAAAAAGGGAAGAGGAGGTAAGATAATTCCAAAGGGTTGTATGTGCGAAAGAAGGTGAAGTTGGGTAATGTTCCACACACTTGGAAAATGACTAAGTAAAAAGAGAAGAGGGGTTAAGGTAGAATTGTGAAGGATTATGGAGGTTAGGTGATTTGTCGAGTAAAGTATTTGTCTAGAATATGAAGTGGGGGGTAATGTTTCACATAGTTGGAAAATGAGAAAATGACTATGTAAAAATGGAAGAAGAGGTAAGGTAATTCCACATGAAAATAACACTTAATTAGGAAAATGGGAAATATATAAACACCATGAATAACAAAAAGAATCATAAAAAAGGAAGTAATGGAGATATGCAGGGAAAATAATAATATCTTTAGCATATGACCTTTGTTCTTGATTTCATAAAATGTTAGAAAAACGTGAGACACAGGGATATCCAATGAGAAGATGAAAATAATCAATTTCTTTCTTTTTGGTATCTTTCTTTTCCTCTTTGCAACATTAAACTAGCTAAAATATTGTTGGTTTAGAAGTTGTCTATTTGAAGTGTGATAAGAAAACACATCAATAGTGCTATGAGATGGTTTAGTGTTAATCAAATTGACTCAAGGTTGGATGAGGAAGGCACTACTTTGTACCCAAATTTGTGGCCAACTACAAGCCAAAATAGGGTACCCAAAGTAGTGTAGAGCTATTTTCTAAGTGGAAGGGGTATTTTCATGCATCATCTATCTTGAAAATATCCCACAATAATGGTTTATATGATATCCTTGTCAGTAATTGCTCATAATTTTAGTATGGTGTCATGCCCTGCATTTTTCTATGTTAATGGTTAAAATGACTCTATAGACTTGTGAAAATAGGGGAGTCAATTGTGGTCTTACCATGCCCTATCTCACTTTAAATATGCTATTAAATGTAAAGGTAAGGGGGAGTATAGGGAATACAGTCTACTGAAGAGGGTCAAGAGTGAATGTTTTATGCAAAGTTTATTAAACTATGAATTCCATTGTAACCCTATGAATCAATTTATTTTATACAAAGGAAATGTTGTTCTTAGGATTTTTGCATAATCTATTAGTAACGTTGTAGTTTCTCTTGCAACACAAGTCAGTGAGGAAGGCCCCCTAATCTAGTTTGTGTTGCGACATATTTCACTTAGTTAGATTAGTTAAATAGATTTAATAGAATTTTGATTTTCGTTATTTAATTTCTTTAATATTGTTTGCAATAATTCTTTATATGCTTTCATTTACAAGTGTTGATACCCTACAAAAATGAACACTAAAGATTTAAGAATGAATTTGCTTCTATTCCGTTGTAAAACTACTTGTCGATTTCAAATAAAGGACTCTGATCTCTATCATAAAGAAATATCTTAAACATAAAACTAGTGATCAAATATACCTCTGTAGTATTTCTTTTTTGTATGGGGGTTTACGAAGTGCATTATATTAGATATCATTGATGCTATGTGATTCGTTCTCCACATTTCACTAGTTTCAATCCCACTTCTTCACCCCTGTGAGCATCACCCGATGCAATGAGTGCTAAGTGAACTATTCAAAAAATCATGAGAAATTAGTCAGTTACGACTACCTCTCATGGAAATGGTCATACGTGAATGACTTACTTAACGCAGTTGAATCCCAAAATGATATCTATTATTTCTTTTATTTATGCTCTTACTAGTTTTTAATGCAAGTGTGTCTTCTAAATAATTAAATCATAGAGTCATTTTCGTAGCATAGGTATCATTAATGATATGATCTTTGCACATATAGCCTCTACATCTCACAAGCTTACATAACATGGATTGATGATAAAATGTAATAGGATTTATACATTTAAATTGAATGACATTTTTGGTACCTTGCCATGGAGATGCTAAAGGGATCAAAATATTGGTGGTTTGATCCTTTTACTTTTATCTTTTTGTTTATGCATATAATAATGGAAATGAGAACACAATTTATTTCAAAGGATAACTTGGTGATGATAGGCTCTTAGTAGCATGAGGTGTTCAAGGCAAAGGTCATTGTCGAGGTTGATTGAGTTTATTTTGAGTGTGGTGTGTTTTATTTATGCAAATAATTTCATTCATATTTTTACTATTAAGGGTAGAATTACTGAAGGATATCTAAAGAAGTTTCACATATTTCAGGTGTTGTAAGAGCCTTCATGCAATAATCCATTTCTAAGTAGGAACTCTAAACCAACAAGAGAATTTAAAGATGCTCAAGAATTTGTTGAGTAAAGAAGGGTATGTTACCACAAGGATCTTTTCAAATCCCCATCCAAAGTTTAAAATTGTAATTAGGGATGAGTCTCCATCTCAATAAGTAATACAAGAGAAAATCATCCATGAGCATCTTCCATAAGAGGATTATCTACAAGTTTTTACTAATGATCCTTGTAAGCACCCTAAGGAGAACAAATAATCATGCAAAATATTTGACAAAGAGCAAACGCTAGAGCCACAGATCAAAAAATTTCTTGCATGCTTGTCATTAGATTCCATTGCATTCTTGAATACCGGATTCATTGAAGTCTCAAAATAACTTTTTTACATAATAAAGAAAAGCATGAAAACTAATGTCAACGAGGAAAAGTTTCAAGGATACAATGGTTACATTAAATCTTGGTTTCATGCAACTGCCAACCAAAAGCACCACTACGATTTATTGGTACTATTCCCACTAGAACAATTGGTTTCTCATATCATGGAATCCATTGAGGCACATTTTTCAAATTTGAATATGAGTACACTTGAGAAAAGTGATTTTTTTTTATGAGTAGGATAAGTCAGATAAATAAATAAACATTTCAAGTTGTGAAAATTGGATAGTGGCACAAGTAGACATGATTTTTTCTTGAAAACCATGTATTTGCCTAGTAAAATTCACAACAAAGCTGTACACAATGATGTTGGTTCAATCTTTTGTACATGGTTCTTCACATTATTTTGTTTGATGCTCAAGTTATATGATGTGGGATTACCTAAGGACTTCCTTCCATTAGATCTTGTCCCATCAACTTTAGCACTTTATACAAGATCATGATTAAAGATATTTAATGGTACCTTTTGACTTGCATACATTAATGGTAGGCCTCCATGCTAGCAAGAGTGGGAAATCATCAATGTATACTACTTGATAGATTCTGCAAGTGATTCAGATACAACACATTTATTCGTACCTATCAAAATGTGTTATGGTACTTTGACACTCAGTTTCATTAGCTTTGAGTTGTCTCATGTTGGTTAACAATATTCATTAATGATTGATAATCCAATGAATTATTTCCATGTTCTACTCTCAAACATTTATTTACATGGATATAATCATACAAAAGTTTGGATATGGATGAAGACTATATGGTTTCATGACATTAATGATAGCTTGTAGTTTCTCTAGATTTTTGAAATAAAAATGCAATGTTAATTGTTAAGTTAAATAAGATTGTTTGTTTAAAAAAGAGGGAGTTCTCTGTTCCTATAACAAAATTTTTATTTTGGTAGCAAATTTCAATTTATTTAATTAAATATCTCTTTATAGAGCATGAATCAACCATCCTTGTTATTATTTGTCATTACAATCTATCTTTCATCAAATTGGTTACCAGATGCTATATAATATGCCTTTTGAGGTCTATCTCATAGTCTGAGTTTGTTTTGATGGTAACCAGCTTGGAATTCAAAGGGTAGAGGTGCCTAAGCAAATCATGGCCTCTTACATTAACCATCTAAGAAATCTTCTTCAAAACAGAAAATTATTTGTTCCAAATCCAACGTGTCACATACCCCCTGAGCCTAATTTGACAATTACCTACTGGGCTCCCATTCCTTATATTTGCTTCGGTTAAAGTTAGATTCAAATAGTCGTCACAAGTAGTACATGAGAAAATATTTATCATGCACTATTCTCATATTCTTCAAATTTAGACAACAACAAAGTAATGAATCATACCCCTTGGGCACAATACTACAACCTCCTTCTATGCTTTACTTGATTCGTGATGTGGACTCTTAGGTTCAATAAACAGAATCTTAATACAAGCTTCTAGATCAACCCTTATGCATGTATTATAACTCGGAGGAATGATGAACCATGGGAATTCAACAGGACAAGATTATGCATAAATACTTACTTCCTTTGCTACCTCAATATCAACATAGATGAAAACTTCAACATAAATATACTAAAGCTAGTATTGCCCATAATGCAATCATAGTCCTACTGACATAGTCACATGTAATGTTAACATGTGTATCTTATATAATATGCAAAATTAGTTAAAATAGAAGCATTGGATGCATAATTCATAGCATAGATAACCTGAACCATAGTTTATACAATTGATCCTCAACCATAATTACCTAATTCACATAGTTGTCTCAAGCATGATTATTCACTATCTTAAAAAAAGATAGGATAACACCAATACTGCATAAGACCCACATATTATGTTTCTTTACTAATCTTAATTGGGATTGCATTTATATTCAATGGTTGTCACATGCGCTCATATATAATCATCTCATGCCCATAGCTAACATAGACAATTCTACTCATGCATAGCAGTCACATGCACATTATTCAAACCATTTATATGCAAGAAAAACCTAAGCAATTTCTCTTATATGCTTCAGAATTGACAATATAGAGAGTAAGAGTTAACATACAAACATCCCATGCACACCAGATTGTCTGAAAGGATGTTGCTTGGAAAACTGAGCATCGCCACCCAACGTAGAACTACTTGCTTCTAGTTCATCCCCGAGTCAAGAGTTCTTGCCATGTATAAACTACCTCTTTTGATCTCTTCAATGGGTATTTAATACCCTCTTTCATGATATGGTTTCTATTAGCGCCGTCCCGCTTTTATGGATCTTTTTTATCCATTTGCCCAGGATTTTCTCACAAAAGCCCGCTTTTCTCTCCCGCGAGGCCTTTTCTCATAAAATATTTCCTTTCTCTCCCATAAAGATTTTATGTTTTTATAAGTAACTCAATGGATATTGATCTCCAATCCATCAAGCTTATCTAGAATTGAATCTAGAAGCTTTATCATGAAAGAATTATCTCTTCCCATTCACCAATGGGATTTGGCAAGAATATCATCTCTTGGTGTCTCGCTTTTCCAAGTGATTAAGTATTTTATATATTTCATAAATTATTTAATTTTCTTGTCACACATCAGACTTATCTTTTCTTAGCTTAGGTTAGCAAAGTTCTACATACAAGGGAGGGGTGTTACATACCCCCCCATTAAATTTACATCGTCCTCAGTGTATTACTGCATCTTACAATATTATTTCCTCGTTCACAGGTAGTTGTCTCTAAATTCACAGTTTCCCATGGCCTTTCCATTTGATGCAAATATTCCGATATATATCGGTTACAAAGAGAACATCTCCTTCCATCGCTACCTGTAACATTTGTTTCAATCAATTTTGTGAGAGATTTTAGATTCAGAAAATCAACTATGTTTACCATAATTAATATCATAATTTGATATACAATACTACTATTTGAGTAGCTAAGACTTATATTGCTGCCATTTATTGTGTTTGAAGAAATGCATGTTCTTCCCTTGCATTCTTCCAAGCCTTTGCGTTCTTTCCAAACACTGACTTCCTGCAGTTTCCCTACATACAACAATTCAACTAGTACATTTGCCAAATCAATATGTACAAAATATCATATTAGATTAGCTCACACATAACCTTCAAAACCATATGTACACATCCTTTATAGATCACCTGTAATCCTCATAGATCAAAATCATAATCACCTGCATATAATATTGACACAAACCACTGATACTTATCCTTAGTTTCCAATACCAACCCTTAGTTTCCACCTTTGTCCTGCCTTTGTATGCACTCTGGATTGGTTTCCTTATCACGACATCACCCAGTCGTGTGTATTAAACACACACATAACTATACATGTCATATATTATCATGCAATACATGTATCCATACCGATACCATACATACCACTTGTACACCGTACCATCTGTACAACTTGTACACCATACCGATGTCCATAGCATCACCTGCACGACATATACTTCATCCACATGTTTCCAACCATGTTAGTATTATGCCAAAAATTCCTTCATTTATTTATATTACCTTTAGGTAAGTTGATCAAACTGTGCTCAGTTTATCAATAGGAGAATAAGGAATTTCATGGACCTGTTCAACTATTGCAACCAATGAAATTTTTTATGTCAAAGTAGTCAAGTGCTTTTATTTAACAAATCATTTTCCTGTGTCCTGTGGTTGTAGTACAATGTTAGCAAAAAAGTAATCATGCATACTACAACTTTATCATACGAATAAATTTGAGTTTTGGGATTAAATCTATCACCTGGACAAGGTTTTAATAACAATGGAATATGACTTCCGCTTAATAAAAAAGCAGACTATTGACTATGATACTTAACTTTATCTTTAACCAAGAAAATGATCGTTTAGTACTTAAAATTACTCCATAATTATGCTATTTTTACATCTCTTCTAACATCTTGTTGGCCATGAATAATTCAGTGTAGGTATAAACTCATTTCCCCTTCATGAGTTATAAATGAAAGTTACAATGTTTTCAATTCCACACCCCTTTAAGTTTTTAGGCACTATGTGTACTAGGGTGTGATCCTAGGATATTTACCTGTTAACACCTCCTTGTAACATTAATTCACCCCTGAACAAAGAGATCATTTATCAAGTTTATTAACATGAATTCCTACGTGGTTTATGCAACAATTCTCATGTTGTCCTATTCAACCCAGACAACATTATCAATGCAATATGTTAGGTAAAATTCCCAACGTTTCTTGGTAGGGAATAGTGGTACAACATATGTATTCCAATTGGTATGATTGTGACTTAAGTGACTAGATTGCTAGATCTCCATATCCTTGCAAAACAACCTTGATTACCATTACCACATAGCCATCCCTATGGTTAAATCATTCTAATGTTTTATGTTGCATGATTGGTTATCCTTAGAAACTTCCTGATGCATACATTATGTTATTACTAGCATAAGATCCTTAGATCATCATGAATTGTATTAATGTGAAAACCTTTTGGGTTTATCAAGAATTTGCTTATTAATTCAGACCATCATATTCCGAATCTTGTGTACCATTCTTGTTATTCATTAGGCTACTCTGATTTTCTCTAATGCATCAAGCACCATCATGTCTAATCTGCACGTATAGTTTAGTCAGCTAAGTAGAAACCCATTGATTATTATTCGCTAATCACTTTCCTCAAAAGATATAATTGTAAGATCTTCAATCATCCTACATTAAGCACCTTTCTAAAAGGTTCTTCTATGTAAGATATTAATGGAACCCCATATGTATCTAGATGGATATGTTCATCAAGGTTGTGGAGTTTGAGATTTCACATTTTAAGTCATATTAGAAATTTGAGTGAACTTTTGAGAATGTGCTCATAAGCTTAATACTATCTTTCTGCTATTAACCAAGAAGCACTAGGAGTTGCTTTTACACTCCCATTATGTATTTACACTAGAGGTATTTTTGTTGTCAGTCCCATTGACTTTCTTATGAAGGTAATACAATTATTAATGTATAATGTCTTCCTGAATACAGTAATTTGTATTGCATGTGTTCCTACTCTTCACACTTTGACCCTAGTTTAGTCCAGATCTGAACATAAAATTTGTGCTTCTTATTAGTTACAATTGTTTAGGTATGGTTTCCCTTAAGAACCTGTAGGTCCAAACTATGCATATGTTACCTGTTAAGGTTAAGTTCCCTTCAATAACATTTTCCCCAAAGAAAAATTACATTCCAAAATGGGTTGCATCATTACATATAGATGCACTAGTCAAAATATTAAATTGAAAGACAATTTGTATAATTACATAGCCTTATACTATGACTTGTCCTTCATGAGCTTAACAATATTTCAT
Organism: Pinus taeda; assembly: GCA_000404065.3. Classification (NCBI taxonomy): domain Eukaryota; kingdom Viridiplantae; phylum Streptophyta; class Pinopsida; order Pinales; family Pinaceae; genus Pinus; species Pinus taeda. Next base: position 102,314 of record APFE030298924.1, read on the forward strand.
GGGAACCTTTATGAATAGACATCCTTACATCACACCTTCGAATTTATTCTAGGGTGGAACCCACTTAATTAACCATCAACTTCTGTTAATGTGGATAATATGTCTTGGGTATCTTACCCGATGAGGTATAATTTCCTTTTATATACTTTTACATTTGATTTTTCCTCATGCTGTCCATGATCTATGGAAAGGAAACACTTGATATTTATTTTAGTAGTTGTGATAAGAATGGAATTTTTAGGATTCTGCATATGACTGACAGAACAAGTTATAGCTACTAGCAGATTAGCACCCCATTTTGTTGTAAACAGAGGCTCAATTTTACGTGAGTATTGTAGCCTTTCCTTTATGCTGGCACCATTTGGGAGTTAGTTGCTCGAAAAGGGTCTCGAAAGCAAAATGATGATATCGGCAACTGACTAGTCACCATCATTGCTTCCACCCAACTATCTTAATGCAATGTACCATCATTCAGGCTATTTCATTTACTGGGAACAAACTTCATATTATTTCCATCGTTTTCATGATTATTTACTATTGCTTCTGCAATTGATGATCTATAATCTAAGTTACTAATATTATATCCTATATGCTCTTACTAAGATAAAGTGGATACTCTTGAAATTTAAGTGTTCTCTCCTCTATGCTATTATGTGTTCATAGGACTCATTCTGGTGTCTGTTTCAGAAATTGAGTGTGGATAAAATTCATTTAAAGCGATGAAAAAACTATCCCAATTTGTAGTTAATAGAATTTCAAACTTGAAACTAAGCATTTAGAAGCACATGTATATGAGACAATTAAATTTTAGGAATTCAAGAGAATATTATGTTGCAATCCATAACTCGTTATTTTCAAGCCCAATGGGGCATTAAGAGAGACACTTTAATCTTGTGACCTTGAATCTGAAGAACATTAATCAAACCATAGAAGCATAGAAACATATTTGACTTTTATCATTTTGAATATGGATCAACATGAATCAACAACTGATATAGACTTGTTTCCATTAAAAAACGAAGTGCATGACTCAAAAGCATAATTCAATCCAAAAAATCACCAAGACATTGGGTTTTGTAAAGGCAGTGTTGCACAACTGTAGTCTTCATGCCTTGCCCCCCCCTTCTAACAGAATCTGGTGCTTTCTATACATATATATGAAATCAATGCATCTTATATTTCATTCATGATCAGAAGAAGACATAACATAACATTTTATAATGTGCGGACAAAGAAGAAACATGTGAGTTTCCCATGCCAGCATAGCTAAGGACCATGAAGAGACAACAAGTCTGCTTTCACACCCATGGAAAAAAATGAGATTCTTCACTGAAGGGCTAATTTGATCTGTAAGTGGGTAATTTGACAAGCACAGAAGAGGATCCCATACACCATGAACCTAACAAATGCCTTCAATATTTACTGCACATATTTCCTTCGAGTCAACAATTTCCACTCAAAAGTTGTTAAATGAAGGATCAATGTTCTATTAGAACAAGATTCTGCATTTTTACAATAACTATACTTCTTTGAATAAACAAAACATGCAATATTTCTTAATCAACGTGAAATAAATATTTTTTCATTCCGTATCCCTTTTTAAGATGTAGACCAGATTAACCATTTGCTCCAGCTTTGCAAAAAGGTTGGAGAAGGCACTCACTCATTCTTACAACCGGGACATGTAGTAACTATGATACACATTGCAGCCAAAAGAATGCTGCGGTAGTAAATGCTGTGGTAGTATCTTGTAGTGAACAAAATTCCAGTCTCTTTTTTTTGCTGAATCAAGAGTCGGTCCTTCTATTCATTTAAAGCTAAAAATAGGTTACATAAAATACAACAAAGTTAGAGGAGAAGAGTTCCATAGAGCAACTATCACCCTGAGCATAGGGTACTGAGCCCACCCTAAAACTTTCAAACCAACATACCGAGCTCAAAAGGAAGAGGATTAAAGACGGAAAGGAGACAAGAGACCTCGAAAAGACAAAAAGCGGACCCAACGAAGAAATAAAGACCGTATTAACAAAAAATCATGTCCACCAGGAGGTAACCATTGAGCAAGTTGTCCGCATAAGCTTCTCCGAACCCATCCTTGAGGAGAAACTAGCAAGGAAGATAACTCGGATCTGCCAACTTGCACAAAGAACCATAGCCATTGATCTGCTTCTATTATATCCGACGACTATAAAGAATATCAGGCGGAAAAGAAGAATGAGGCTTACTCGCTCGATAAAGGCAGTATTCTCTCTCCTTCATGAGCCACGTGTTGATCGGTTAGTGGCATCGGGTGTAATCCTATAAAACTGCTTTGGGTTTTGAGGGCTCCCCAAAACCACTTTAACTGTGGCCACACTCTTTTTTACCACAGTTTGCTTTACCCCCTATCAACCAACTAGCTGTAAGACCCACTTGAGTAAATTGCCACAAAGCATTGATGAGAATGTTTCTATTTTTCTTGATTGCTCGCTCTTTGCCCAAGCTCCCTGCTATCCTTGTGTGATCAGTCCCCACTCATCCAAGAGTTCTAGGTTTGTGGAGTTTTGTGCCACAATTCCGGTCAAAGGAAAGAATATTCTTTTCATTTAAAGCCCTGGTCTATTTCGTCAAGTAGACTGACATCGACTCTTTCCCCGAATCTGCAACCTGTCAAGATCCCCTGTTCTGATAGAGCTCACGGTCCTCATTCGCCTGTCTGAGACACACATCCTTCAATTTTCCCTGGGGGACCTCTGTCCAATTATATTTATTGTTGTTTTTGGCACAAAGTGCTCCTTCGTTGGCTAAAATGTCCACTAATTTATTGGCTGTTCGGTGCACATGTGTGAATCATAGGGTTCTCATGTTCTGCAAATGGGATTGGATCCTGTGATAAACTTGAAGAAGCTTCCAATGACTTGAAACCTTTTTCGGAGCAGAGCCATAGCTAATTTTCTTGACCGATTTGATAACCAACTTAGAGTCCGCCTCTATTATAATGTTATGAAGATTTGAGTCTCTTAGGATTTCTAAGCAATTCTTAAGGGCTATGAGCTCTGCGATATTATTAGTGGCTTTCCCCAAATTACTATGGAAAATGATTTCAATACATCCCTTCTCATCCCTTATCACTCCACCATAACCAGCCATGCTTGGGTTTCCTTTTGAGGCCCCATCAATGTTGCATTTCCTAAAACCTTGAGGGGGAGGATACTAGAAGTCTTTTTCAAGAGCAATTTGATTTGACTTTTTGATATTGCCTTGAGGAATGAGCCCCTACAGACCCAACTTTAGTAATATCTGAACATCAATATCTGAAGGGTTATTCTCAGGGGGCTTTTTGATGAGGGTTCCTATCGTCTCCTTGATTTGTTTTAAAATCAGTTCCATGATGCACTAGGAAGAACCTTTCTTGTTATTGAAAATTCTATTGTTGTGTTCTTTCCAGACATCCCATATAAGGAAGCCTGAAGCTAAAGCCCATGATTTGTTCACTGTATCATAATCAGAGAAAATTTTCCTCCATTCCTTTAAGGTGTTGGTTATGCTACGCATGTCCCTATCTGTTTGTCTGAGTATTGAAGCAATCCCATTCCACAATGTGGAAGTAATGGGACAAAGGTTGAGGAGATGCTCAATAGTTTCTTCTTGTGATTCACATAGTTGGCACTTGGAAGGACCAGAGACCCCTCTTTTCTGTAGGTTGTCCCATGTGAGAATTTTCTTATGCTGCACTAGCCACATGAATAGTTTGATCTTCATCCAGCCTTGGTTCTGCCATAGGTCCTTCCAAACCCGATCGGGGATTGTGAAGTCAAGTCCAAAGGTTATACATTTAGCTTCTTTAAGGTTAAAGGTGCCTTTATTGTTATGGCCCCGTCTTAGTTGGTCAGAATCTACTGATACCAGGATCTTCCTTTGTTCCAGGATGTTTTTTAGAGCTTCTGTCTGTGCCTTCAAGGGGGAGGTATCCCTATAAAACAGTTTCTTCCATTTCCTCCATTTTCCTTCGCTGTTTGCCTGATCCCAAAAATCATTTACTTTGAGTAACCCTTTGTTGTCTGTATCGTTCTTGAGATATGAAAATTCTTCTTTTAACAACTTAGGTTCCTGCTGCCACTTATCTTCCCAAAACCAGGCAAGGTTCCATATCTAATTTCCCAGAAACTATGTTTTTGAACAATGTTCCTATTCTCCCAAGATTTGTTCCAGATGTGGGAGCCTTTGATAATCCCAGACATTCTAATGTGATCCCTATCTTGCCAATTGTTTGCATATTTCTACTTCCAAATTTGTGCCCAAGGGGAAGTTGAGTCTTTTAGCCATCTCACCATAATTTTGCCCCAAAAACTTTGTTTAGTACCTTAGGATCATCCAGTCCCAAACCTCCATGTGTCTTAGGTTTGCATATCTTTTCCCAAGCTACCAAGGCCCATTTTTTCTTCTCTTCACCTTTACCTAAGAGAAAATCTCTTTGGATATTTCTGCAAAGTTGCAAGACTCCTTTAGGAGCTGGAAGGGCTGAAAACATAAAGATGGGGACAGTTTGAAGGATAGCTTTTGTGAGCACTAGCCTTCCTACTAAGTTCAAAGACCTGCTCGTCCATTTCCGAGTTTTGTCCTCTAGCTTATTAATCACAGGCTCCCAGATTGTCTTGCTTAGAGGTTTGTCTATTAGTGGTACTCCCAAATATTTGGAGGGTAGCATTTCTCTTTGAAAGCCTAGGATTCTGGATATATTTCTTTGAATAGCAATATTAGTGTTGAAAAAGAATATCTTTGATATGGAGAGGCTTACCTCTGTGCTTGCCGCCATTACAAAGTCTTTCAGGATTTGTTTGTAGGCTAGAGCTTCTTTGACAGTAAGTATGCCCTGTAGCATAGTGTCATCCACAAATTGTTGATGGGTTAAAGCATTACCATTCTCGGTTAATCTGAGACCCTAGATTTTGCCTTTTGCTTTGGCCGCCTTGATAGCTAGGCCTAGTCCTTCCATCATGAGAATGAAGAGGAAGGGAGAGAGGGGATCTCCTTGCTTGAGACCTATCGAGGGATTAAAGGTCTTGGATGGTGAAACATTTAACAGGATTGAAAAACTAGAGGTAGTAACAAGGGCCATTACCCATCTTACCCAGTTATGGTCAAATCCATAAGCTAAAAGAACTTTCCTTATGTAAGCCCAATTTATCTTATCATAAGCTTTTTCTAGGTCAAGTTGCATAATCATTCCTACCTGCCTATTGCTTGTAAGAGAGTGAACCACCTCATGAGCTTGAATGATATTGTTGAGAATTTGTCTGCCTTCCACATACCCAATTTTCTCCTTTGAAACAAGAGTTGGTAGAAGGAGTTTAAGCCTGTTGGCAATTATTTTGGAAATAATTTTATACACCACATTGCATAATGCTATTGGTGTGAATCTATCTGGTGTCATAGAATTATCCTATTTTGGAATTAAGGATAATAAAGATGTATTAAGTGCCTTCAAGACAATTCTATTTTTCTATGAGTCCTCCACCACATCAAGTATATCCTGCTTGACTATGCCCCAACATGCTTTAAAGAAGTCAACATTGAAACCATCCGGACCTGGCGCCTTTCCATTTTGCATATCTTTGATTACTTCGCTGACCTCCTCTTCATTCATAGGCCTGTTTAGATTATAGTTATCATTTCTTGTCACAAGCTTAGGAATGTGCTTAGTGAAGTCATTGATGGATTGTGATCTGTCGAAGAGAGGTTCCTCTGCTATGCCTTGGAAATGTTGAACTAGCGCAACTTCTATATCTCTGTGGGTATTGATTCAATTTCCATGTGAATCCTTGATTTTTGAGATCCTGTTATGGGACTTGTGCTCCATGGTTGATTTGTGAAGAAACCTAGTGTTCCTTTCCCCTTATTTTAACCATTTTACTCTCGATTTCTATTTCCAGAATATCTCCTCCTATTTGCATAAATCCTCCCATTCCTGTTGATGGTTGCTGGCTTGTTCCTTCCTTCCTTCATTGAAACCATCCGTGATGAGGATATGATTCATTTCTTGTAGCTTCCTTTCAACTACTTTTTTGGCTTCAAAAATGTTGCCAAACTCATTCTTATTCCAATCTTTAAGCCTGATTTTGACATGTTTCAATCTTTTATGCAAGAGGAACATTTTTGTACCCTGAACCTGTATATCCTATTTCCACCATTTTTCTATATTGCTGCTAAATTCTGGATGGGTGAGATAGATATTTTCAAACCTGAAAGGTCTATTTCTTGGAGTACCTATAAAGGACACTTCAAGTTGTACAGGCCAATGATTCGAACCACCAAAAGGGAGTATCATCGCTGACATTTCCAGGCTTGTGAGAATAAGGTCCTCAGAGAGAATGAACCTGTCAAGCTTTGGTGCCACCTGAGACTCTCCTCCCCTTTTGTTATTCCAGGTAAAGATGCCATTACTTGTCTCTGTATATACTAACCTCATATTGTTTATAAAATTCTGAAATGCTATGGACTCTCTTCCAAGTAATCTGGTTCCACCTTTTTTTTCTGACAGGGACCTGATCATGTTAAAGTCCCCACCCTGAATCCATGGGACATCTGAATGTCTGTCTCTTAAATCCTCCAGTGAAGTAAGCATTCTAAGCTTGTCTTCAAGCTTCTGAGGGCCATAAAAATTTGTGATTAAATAGACTTCCTTGTCCCCCAAAGGTTGAATAACCACTGATAAGTAGTTCCTAGATGCTTCAACATCTAGGATACCTAGTTTCTGAGGGTTCCAAAGCTTGAGAATACCCCCAACTATTTTGTCTGCTTTTACTTCTAGATATTCATACCTACTTAGCCATTTGCTGTGTATTTCCCTTATTTTTTCTACCGAACATTTAGTTTCCTGGATGAAAATCATATCTGGTTTTTCCTCTTTCATTCTGTTGCTAAGATTCCTTTGTTTCCTTTTACTTCCTAGACCCCTAATATTCCATGTTGTGAGCTTCATTAAGACAGATTTGTAAATGAGTAACTAGTAAGGTCTTTCATCTTACCTGAATCTGTCATCAATTTTTCACATTCAATCAGCAGCTCATTCTATTTTTTCCTACCCCTTTTCCTACCTGGGTTCCGAGGGGCTAGTCCCAATGTCAGTGTTGCACAAATTGGCAAAACATTGCGATAATATCATATTATCGCGATTTTTTCAAAATGGTGATTAAATCATGGGTAAAAATCAAGATTTTTTTTCGAAAAAATCGCGATTTTTACTCAAAAAATCATGGCAGCGTCGGGTAACGCGTGTTTATTAGGAAAAACACAATTTTTTTAGTTCATTTTAACAGAAGAGCGTGCGGTGGGGTTTGGAGAGTTGGAGAATTAGAGGCTTGGAGATTTTGGAGCTAAATCAACTACCTGGAGGCAAAAATCGAAGAGTGAGCTAAGGAGGAGAGTCTAAAACCGGTATGGGCACCATCGTTTTGTGTTTTCATTGTTTTGTAACTTTGTTTTTGTTTTTTTTCATGTTTTTGGTTGGGTTTGGAATGGGGTTTTGTCCAATGTAATTTTTTTTTAGTTTTTTTGGTTGGGTTTGGAATGGGTCCATGGGGTTTTTGACATTTTTCTAATGTATTTTTTTTTGGTTGGGTTTGCAAATGGGGTTTTTTTTAAATTGTGTTATGTAATTTTTTTTTTTTTTGTTTTTGTAAAATGTAAATAGTAAAATACTAAATTGTAAGTTTGTAACTTGTAAATAATAAATTGTAATCCTTATTTTCCCATAGGTTCATCGAAACACCATTCAAGTTTTCAACTTCAAAGTTCAAAATCAAACATGCCAAGGAAATTGGACCCTTTCTGGGAATTTGGTGAACCTGCTGCTACGAATGATAGAATAAACTTGTCTTGCAAGTTGTGTGGGCACCATATATCTGGGGGGTTGTATATATTTAAGTATCACATTGCACAAATCCCTAGACTTGATGTAGGGCCTTGCACAAATACAAGTCCTGAACTCATCCGAACAACCATGAAAGCATTGGAAACTTTAGACCACACTAGAGAGGCCAAACAAGAAATGAAGAGGCAACTAAAAAAGTCAGTTGAACAAGGAAGTGGCAGTGGTTCTACTGTAGCATCAACCAACCGGTAGCTGCCTCATCATTTTTTGTTCCTCGAACCACACCTGGTTCACAACGATCTATCAGTTCAATGCTAAAAAAAACTGAAAAAGAACAAGCTGACAAATTGCTGGCGAAATTTCTCCTTTGGAGTGATATTCCTTTCAGCGTTGTAAGGAATAATCGATTTTTCCATCCCGCTCTTGATGCTATTGCAACTGTTGGCCCAGAGTACAAAATCCCTTCTTATCATGACATGAGAGGCCGGATTCTTCAAAATGAAAATCTTGACTGCACCAAAAGATGGGAGGATTTTAGAGAATCATGGGCACAAATAGGTTGCACTGTGATGTCAGATGGTTGGATTGACCAAAAGGGGAGAACCCTTATAAACTTCTTGGTTAGTTGTCCCAGGGGGACTATGTCTATAAAATCTGTTGATGCATCTACACAAATCAAAGATGCAAGAACTTTATGTGATTTGCTAGATGTGTTTATTTTTGAGGTGGGTGCAAAAAATGTTGTCCAAGTCATAACAGATAATGCTACAAATTATATTGCTGCTGGCAGGATGCTTATGGACAGGCATCCTACTTTATTTTGGACACCTTGCGCTGCACACTGTATTGATTTGATGTTGGAGGACATAGGGAAAATTCCCTTTGTCAAAGATATTGTTGAGTCATCCAAAAGCATTACAAAATTTATATATAATCATACATCTGTGCTTAGCTTGATGAGAAGACTCACCAACAACAAAGAGTTGGTGCGCCCCGCCATTACATGGTTTGCCACCAGTTTCATATCTCTTAAATCCCTCTTGAATTCTATGTGGGATGTGAAGAGAATGTTTCTTTCAGAGGAGTGGTGTGCTTTGCCAATGAGCTGAAAACTAGAAGGAGAGTCCATATGCAGACTAGTTCCATACCAGGAAGAATTCTGGGTGGGAGTGCAGGAGGTGTGCGCCTTTACTGAACCTTTGGTAAAGGTTCTTTGGTTAGTTGATGGTATACTATGATGATAAGGGAGATGAGGGGTTTTAGAGACAACTCCTCCTATGGGGAGTGATTGATGAATGATGGAACAACACACTCCATCATCCCATTCATGCTGCTGGGATTTTCCTGAACCCCGCATTTTCTTACGCATGTGGGTTTGTATTTGATGCTGAGATCATGGATGGATTATTGACCTGTGTCCAGAGGATGGTGTGATCTCCAACAGAACATACAAAAATCTCTAAAGAAATTAAGACATATAGGATGACAGGTGGCACATTTGGCTTTGACATGGCTGTGACTGATAGGACGATTAAAATGCCAGGTATTTTTTAGTTTGTTTCAAATTTCATTGTCTCTTCAAATTCCATTTTTTTCTTATGTTTATTTAAAATTTTATTTGTAATTTTGTTGTAGATGCCTGGTGGAAAATGTATGGTGCCAGGGTAACCCTTTTGCAAAAGTTGGCCATTCGCATCCTCAGCCAAACATGTAGCTCCTCAGGATGTGAGCGCAACTGGAGTGTATTTGAAAAAATACACAATAAGAAGCGCAACAGGTTAACACTTAAACATTTAGAATATTGCAAATTTCAAAATAAATTTTTGAATTCATTAAACAATATTTTTTTAATAATTATTAATTATTATTTCATGATCTTTGTACAGGTTGGAGTCCCAGCGACTTAATGACATGGTCTACGTCTACTACAATCTTCGATTGTGGGTGAGGCAACTTGAGAAGACACCTGATGTGGATGTCATCTCATTGGATAGGATTGACACCACTGCTGCATGGAGGGTCGAGGCCGAGAGGCCTCTCATGGAGTCTATTGATGATTGTTTAGTACAGGATGTTGTGGAGGAGCAGGTGGAGGAGGAGGAGGAGGAGGAGAAACAGGAGGAGGAGGTGACACCGCCTGCCCGGACTACCACTGCCACCAGTAGAGGACGTGGTCTACCTCCTATACCTCCTACTTCTAGTTCTTCAGCTACTATAGCACATCAGACTCCACTGCCATCTCCACCAGCACAGGCACCAACATCTACATCTAGAGGGAAAGGGAAAGCTGTGGCATTTTCTCGCAAGAGGGGCAGAGGAAATCAATAGGATTAGAGTCTAGACTTCATTTTATTGTATATGACATTATGACATGATGAGATACATTATCATATTTTTTGTTGATATTTTGAGGCTGAGTTGGGACTCGGGAGTCAGGACTTACTATTCAGGACATGATTCAATGTTATGTGTGATTTTAGCGCTAGAAATGATATTAAGCATCTTATATATTAGTTTTTTTATCATATTTATGTGTCAATGTATTTATTTATGTTGTAGATGGTTTAGATATTAAAAAAATTGAAAAAAAATGAATATTTTTGTTCCAAACGATTTTTTCCCGCTTTTTTCCGCTTTTTTCCCGATTTTTCCACTTTTTTCCGCTTCATTCCCCGCGCCGATTTAATCCCGCTCGCGCTTTTAACAACATTGCTTGGGACAAGCTTATTTCCAGCTGAAAGTTAATGCCGTAGCAGTTTCTAAACTGATGAAGGGTATCAAACTTCCATGTGGTTGAATTGTTTTTGAGTAGCCTAGAGCGTTTCCAGTTCATCAAGTCTGGTTTCGTTATCAGTTTGGTGTTGGCTCTAGGTGTGATACATCCAATTGGCATTGTAGATTTGAATTTCTGTTTTGAATTAAAAATTGAATTAGCCTTGGAGTTTCTTGTTCTCATTTGCATTTACCAGTCATAGTAATGGTGCATAAATCTGAAGCTTCATTTCTTATTTACCCATGTCATAAGTTTGTACCAGTGTTAAACTTTTATCTAAGTGACATATGCTGCTGATATCTTACTGGCTTATAGTATTTTTCTGAGGGTCCATTTAATGTTATGCATTGTAAGGAATAAACTACACCAAAAAATGCACCTACAGCCATGTACCATCAGACTATTTGACAAATTGTACCACTGAACCAAAGCAGAACTCAGGAATTATAAAAAAAAAGTTGAGAGATCCCAGTGGTGAATATTTCCTATGAGACCGTGCTTATTTCTGCCTGTAGTAGCCTGTCCAGAAGAGGCCGGATTGGTTTCCAGAAGTATATCTAAACCAGTCAGCCCATTTCGGGTGTATTCCTCACAGTGGCTTTGTAAACATTAATATTTGCTCTCAAAAAGATCAGACTTTGCCTCAGACTATTCTTCCAGTTGTCTATAAATGGGTTGACAAAATTCATGTGTGTCCACTGAAGTGAATTGTTAAGAATTTGCTTACTAGTTGATTGTAGAAGGGTGTCAAAGGAAACTTCAAATATTTTTGGAAACATTTGCTTGAATTAAAATTTGAAATAGCACAGTAATTGCTTAAAGTATAATTGGGAACATTACGTAGACAGTGTCTTGAATAGTAAGAGAGCCACATGGAAACACAATTATTCTTCAAAATTGGATCTGACTGTTCTAGTTCTTTACAAGGATTTAAGAGGATAGAAGTAGTTCTTGAAAAAGGAAAGATTGGAAAATAAAGGATGAATCTAAGGACCCATTCACATGCTAGATAGTGACATTGAGCACTTTTACCTGTAGTGATGGCAGATTATACCATTACAAGTTGCTGGACTACATTGTTGAACACAGATGGTGCCATTCTGGTATATAGATTTTTCCACTCCAAAAATTGTATGAGTGGAGGAATTATAATGCAGACCCTGTCCAAAAACAAAACTGTGCAAATCAGATTGACAAGTTCCCTCAATTAAGTGGATGCCAAAGAAAATAAATTCCAACCATGATAGCAACACAAATAGATGCACGTGCCAATGCTATAGGAATAAGATTTGAAAAGAATTTGACTCCAAGTAAGAGTCATAATTCAACAACTCAAGTCCATAACATTCAAGCTGAGATCTATATGTAAATGAGAAATGAAACTGCTCCCAAATTTCGATCATCTGCATGCAACATTGCACTATATGGAAAGATGTGTCAACTAATACAAATACAACTTTATGTAGATTCTTTTCAATATAAAATAGAAAGGTTCACTTCAATTAGGATTAAATCAGAATCAAACAAATGAAATTAGTTCATAAGCTAATAAAATGTTAAGAGTGACTGATGATGACATGTGTGAGAGTGTGTAGTGTTGATTTTGGGTAGGCATCGGATGTGCTCTAGCCATGAAATTTGGTGGAGAGGCTAAGGCACATGAGATCTCCAAGACCTAGAAATTGTTTGGAGAAATTCCACCTGGATGAAAAGTTATTAAAATAATTAATATTTTTAATGGGTTCCTAAGTCTAAACTTAGGAAAATAAAAATATTAATGTGTATTAATAAAATATGGGTGAGAAAGTTCTAAGTGACGAGGATCAAGCTAGTTCTAATCTTAGCTGTTGATTAGAGATTAGATCACGGCCGTTGATTCATCAACAAGAAAAGTATAAGAGGAGTCTTGAGGGTTAGTTGGAAACACACCTAGAGAGATCAGTCAGTTCGATTTTCTGGGGCGAGGTTTGCTAAGGAAATCGAACAAGTGATCAGTTGCAGTGAGGGGCAGTTCGGCAGGAGGTCAACGAATACATATTAGAGAGGCAGCAAAGTGTTAGAAGAGGCAGCGCAGAGCCTAGGAGGGTTGACACAGAGGCTAAGGAGGCCAACGCAGAGGACGCAAAAGCCGAAGAGGTAGACACAGAGGAAGAAGAGGCTGATGCAGAGGGCTGTAGAGGCTGACACTAGGCTGAAGAGGTTTCGCTAAGGAGGTTCTGTGGGGCAGACTGAGAGCAGATCAGCGGGAGAGGGTGACGCAGTTCCAGAGAGGGTGACGCAATTCCAGAGGAGTGCTTGAAGCAACTTTCACTGTCCAGCACAAGGAACAGCCAGAGTCACTGTGGGGTTGATCATCCAGTTGTTGATCAGCCAAAATATCTGTCTCCAGATAGAGGTATTGCTGCCAAGGATATTCTTTGAAGGGAGAGCCATTTCTAGCACCCTAGTTGTATTCAAAATCTACTTAATAATAAAACCCTCTATATGTTGGATCGGTTTTCCCGCATTGGGTTTTTCCGGGGACGATTGTCGAAAAATAACGGTGTCCCTTGTGTTGTCTCAGTTTATTTCAGTTGTTGATCTATATATTTGTGAAGGTTGCAGTTGTGTTTACTTTGATATTTATGCATTGAAATAACTTGTTAATGCAAAGAACAAGTAGGAGATAATAAACCAGAAAATGCAATAGGGGTTCCTGATGTGTTACATTCATAAATTTTCACATGTAGGACCTGTTAACACCCAGGATGAGTACGCAGTGAAACCATTCAAGAGTCCCAAGCTCCTCTTTCTTTTGCTTGATTTGAACCAATACCAAGGGAGTACACCCTAGCATTGTCCAATGCCCTACGGGTTTGACTCCATAAAAGACAATAGGATAAATGAAGGTAAAACTATCAATTAGTGGAGGGGATTGGTGGGCTCCAGTATTGCAGCAATAACGCTGCAACTCCTGGGACTCCCTTCTTTACTTTTATCAACCTGTTTGTTCATAACAAACTTGGAAGCAACAGTGCTATATGCACAAGTACTAGCTCTTGCCGCAGGCTGTCACTTGATCAGCTGGCACGAGTCCGCTAGGAGCTTAAGCCAACTTCTATGAGCTCTTAGAAGAAGCTTTTAACTGTGATGGACGAAAGCTAACTCAACAGAGGCTAATCTACTTGCAGAAAGAAGCGGAAAGCTGAAAGGAAATGCAAACCCTAGCAAACCCTAGTTTTACCGACTAACCCTACTAGTGCAAAAAAAGAGATGAAAGCTGTAGAAATGGATGCCATTGACTCTTGGAAAGGTAAAGTGCATGTGACTAAGCTACTTCTGAAGTGAAATCTCAAAAGGAACATCTTTTTGTATTTTTGAGTAATCTTGTAGAATTATTATGCATGTGCTTTAACTGTTTTTGACTGTGCAGAGGTTGATTGGCGAAAGGAAATGGGGTAGGCGCTTGCAGGAGGTTGGGAAGGTGAGAAGAGGGCCCAAGGGGTCCCTAGCACCCTTCCAGAGAGTTTCACAATGATCAGATCTCGAAAAACTGCTCACGTGATCTTCTACAGGATGTCTGCAGGGGTTCTAAAGGATGTTCCATAGGAAGAGCCGAGAGAGGATTTTAGAGGGTTGCTGGAGGAAAAATGGTGGGAAAGTGAAAATGGAGGATGGATGAGGATGTGAAGAGGCCTAGGACCTGGTAAAGGAAGTTGAGTGATGGAGATGGTTGGATTTGTTCAAGGATGGAGGGAGCAGTGTTGCACAAAAGTGTAGAAATTAGGGCAAGCTGGAAAAGTGTGGCACTGAAGGGAAGAAATCTAAGTTAGGGGGTTGGAGCAGGTGGTATGATGGAGGAAGGATAGTCAAGGAGGTATTGCAGATGCTTTGCACACTATTTCTCGAAACTAATCAAAGAAAGACTAGAAAAATCAGAGATCTATCTACCTTGACCTAATTTGATCTAAGAACCAGAAACATGATGAGCAGAAGTTTATAGGCAGGAAATCATGCAAGATAACTATGGAAGCTAAGAAAGAATAGATCTAAACATGCAAGTACAACTGGTATCAACTTCTCCAACTAAAAATCTAACACTAGCAATTGCATGGAAAGGCAAAGACAGTGTTTTTGTGGCAGCAAATATGCCTTGGTCTCAACTCAGGGTCCCAAGGAGGGAGAGGTGAGATCAAGGATTGCTTGATGGCCTTTTTGAAGCTCTTTTCTGTTACCAACCTGTCAAATCAACCTGAAGCATAAAAAGCTTTCTTAATCATCAAAAACAACCTAAGTAACAAAACAAGATCCTAACCTAAACAACAGAAATTATTCTATGAATGCAAAGAAAACACATAAAAGTACACAAAGGAGGTACTAGCACTTGGGTTGGGCCCAACCCCAAGAGCTACAACCTCCTAAGAGAAGCTTAGAGCTGGTGCAAAGTGAAATTGATCTCCATTACTTAAAAAATAACCATGTCACGAAAATGTTTACAGCAAAAGCTCGAAAATGAGCTGAAAAGGCAGAGCAGCACTAAAGTGCGAAAAGCAATTGTTCAAGAGCTAAACTACCAAGGCTTGAAGCCTTCCTACTTATGCATCACGAGGACCTCCAACAACCCTCCTTAACTTGAGGGGCTTGGCTGCTCAAAACTACAAGTAATCAGTCACTTCACAAAATCTGAGCGGTTGCCCTTAGAAATCATCTTTGGTGGGCTGTTGAACTCCAAGCTGATCGTGGAGAACTCGAGGAAGGGGCCATTTAGTGCAAGAGACACCCTTCCTACTAATCCTTAGCCTTGTTCCCTCATATTTGGTTGTCAACTGGCTCATAAATGCTTGACCTTGGTCCAAAAGATGTCCAAAAATCTGCAATAAGCACGTATTAGACTTTGTGGTCAAGTGACTATTCTCATTCATTCAATTAACATAAATATATTTAAAAGCATGCATAAAACTATGAAGAATGGTGGATTAATCGAGAATAATAGACAAAATGAGCCCAATAAGTTACCCATTTTTGGGGCTCATAATCACCCTCTGCTAAATGTGTTGCTCATCCTCTGAGAAACTAATCCAACTCATCATCTTTGATTGCTTTGACTGCCTCTCTAACATCCCAGGCTTCCGAGGTGATGTCCTCTTCTCGGTCATGAAACCCTGCTTTTCTCTCTACTTCCTCCCACTGCCTGTGCTCCTCTTCTTCTTTGACCCCTTCCAGCAGCCCTAAAAGCAAGGGAGGACTGAACTTTAGGCCGATCAAGTTGGCCTGCAAATTTTGCATTGACTATTTATAGAGGGGTACTCTTGCCAAGGCCTCCCTCATCCTTGTTGGGGAGTGGTATTCTCTTATTTTCAAACTGTGGGACAGTGTGTTCCATCTCCTTGTGCAAGCATGAATGCAGTTATCCCCCAACAGTCTTTCCATGTCCTCAAAGTGTGCAATGGCCTGAGCTTGTTTTTCAATGTAATCTGGGAGAACCTGAGGGTTGTTGGCCAGGTGCTGATGAGCATATATTAAATCTGAGGGATCCTCTAGTTCTGCCCTAATCATGAGTGGCTCACTTAGCTCCCTGTTCATAATATTCTGAATCTCTGCTACCCTCTTTTCCTCATGATTTAACCAAGAGGCCATGGCCATAAGTTGCACATCTCCCAATGCAGCATTGGGGTCCCACATATTCATGTTTGGAAGGGCCAAGTTGTGTAAATAGAATTCTGATAACTTGGCCTTATCTTCTGCTGAGCTACTGTCACACAAATCCATGAATTGATGGTAATTCTGAAATGGAATGGTGCCCCTTTGGGCCAAGGTGTTAATTTGAAATTGCAAACATTGATCTTTAAGATATAAGGCATATGACTTAGCAGGTTGCCTACATTGTAAGGCTTCTACTGCCCAGCTGGCCATGCATGCCAGTTGGGCTTCTTTCTCTTGCACCTGTTGTTTTAAAAACTGTATTTCTTCTGCTGCGTGTGACTCCTTTTCCTGTAGCAGTTTTGTCAGCCTCTCAACCTCAGCCTGCAGCTTGTCCTCTTTCTGTTGTTCATCAGATGTTTCCTTGTCTGCTGGAGGCCCTTCTTGCTGCTGCTATTCTCCCAAAATGGATGGCCTATCTTCCTTATGACTTCCTTGTAGCTATAACTGCTGTTTCAGCAGCTCATTCTCCTCCTGTAATTTGGCCCTTTGACTGCTTTCCACGTGCCTCACCATGGCCAACTCTTTTCTTGATTCCTTGAGTTGTTCTTCCAGGTGGCCTATGTCTTCCACACCCTTGGATTTGGCAATCCTCATCCAAGTGTGAGTCCTAACCCTTTCTTGTTCTAATGCAAAGAAGAGTGGCATCGCAAACTTCTAGGGAATGATCTTCCCGGCTTCTAACAGGTTGTAGTATGAGCCCAAGCTAGGCTGAGGGCTTGGTTCCAGTATCTCCTCGATCTTTTCTTCTCCCTGTGATTGTTTGGTTGCCTTTTCCTCCAATTTCTCAGTCTCCTTTAACTTAGCTAGAGTTTCCTGTAGAGTTGTCTTTGAGTCCTAATTCTCTCTCTCCAGGTGGATGTTTTTGGACTTCCTCGTTCATAGGTGATAGATATCTTTGAAGGAGACTCTTCTTTTGGTTTAGTTGTTGTGTCCTCAATGACAATTGGCTCCTTTGACTGTGGCTGGGGTCTGCCCACTTTGATCTTTGTGCTTCTCCTTGCTTTAAAGTACATGGAGGTTTGCCTCTTTCTCTTTCCTTTTTGTTTTGTAGGTGTGCTTAAGGCAGCAAGCACAGCTGCTGCCTCCCTTGCCAACATCTCAGGTGATTTCTCCTCTTGCTGTTCTTTTTCCTTGCTTCCTATAGAAATCCCTATGTCAACTATTTCTGTCTTGTTGCTGAGATATCAGGGTGTGTCTTTTCCTTTTGTTTCTGTGTGCCTGCTTATTTGGGTTTTCTCGGCCTTCTCTGTTCTGCTCTGCATCCTCTTTTCCCTTGGTATTTTTGTTGTTGTTTCTTCCTTTGTTTTAGGCTCAGCAATCTGGCCCATTTTCCCTTTTTCTTTCTGTTCTTTCTGTGCTTGAATGTCCTGTGTTCTTTCATCATTGTTTTTCTCACCTTCTTCAGTGTGTTCTCCCTCCTCACTGCTGGATGGGGTGATGCTTTTGGCCAAAGTTCTAATATTGTCATCCCTAGACATGTTTCTAAGGATTTCCCAAGATATGGGGACAGTGTAAGTGTGCAAAGCATCTTCCACCAATAGTTTGATGAGCCCATGATGGGCCAACTGATCTGGGATCCCTTCATTTAACTTTGTACCACATTCCATTAGTGACTGAAGAAGGAAATAGGGGATGCTCAGTATCTTGGCTGGAGGCAAGTCAATCCCATGCCTTAGTTCACACAACAACCTGAAATGATATCCATAGATGATGCTAAACCTCCCTTCACATGTGATGTACTTCATAATTTGGAAACTGAATTCACTCTAAAGAGGAGGCAAGTTGGTTCTTCTAACCCCGTTTTTGTCTTCCACAGGATGCTCCTCGGGCAGAAAAAATGTTTTCTTAGCAACTTGGCCCAATGACCTCTCTTCTTTGCTCCAAGGGAGCCCCAATAGTACACTCGTAACTTGACTGATGAGCTCAGGGGTAACTTCTAGGGTTAAATCCCTAAAACTAACTGTGGCATGTGTCTTTGATTGTGGTCTCAAGGACATTAAAAACTCCTCAGTGATCTCCTCATCATGACCCTGAATTTTGTCAAAGAATGATATCCAATTTGCTCGAGTGAAAAGGTCCACCACCTCAAGATGCTCGTGCAGTTTGCCAGAGTTCGAGGGTTCTTTCCTTATGAATCCTCCTGGCATGGTGAGAGTGCTCTTTTTATGTTCTATTCAGAAAAGGAAATGATCAGGCAACCAAACAGTCAATCTGAAATAGAGGATAGCTGAAATTGGTTTCCCCTGAACCCAAGAAGGAATTTCTGTTCAAAGTTGGTACCGGAGGACAAGTGGTTCCCTAAGGCTTTGATCTTTGGCCTAAGGAAAAGTGTCCAAAAGAATTTAATTTTTCTCCTAAAGTAACTTTGTAATTTTATAAAGTTAAATCTAATTTAAAAGCGACTTTAAGTGATAAAGTTACTAAAGTCTAATTTTAAAGTGACTTTAATAAAGTTAATGTAAAATTAGAAAGGAAAAGTGACTTTGGAAATAAATGACTAAGTGGTCTTTATTAAAGTGGGGTGGGTTAAAAAATAAAAAGTGAGATTTAAATGAGCATTTAATCTCAGCCCCAAATCTCAATTTATTTCATCCTTGGATTTAGAGGTTACCCAAAAGTCACTTAGGGATTAGATTAAAGGAGGAAAAGGAGGCAAGAGGTCATTCATTCTTTCATGAGCAGATTGAGAGAAGGAGAGCAAGAGAGCAAGGGAGATTTCTAGACAAGGAGGAGAAGGAGACAACAACTTGGCACACATTCCAAGGTAGCAGTTGAGCAGATTTGTACAGCTGATTCAACACACAGTGAAAGGCTGATTTTGACACGATTTTCTAGAAATTCGTACAGCTGGTTTGCATAGAAATCAAGGAGTAGTTTGCACAAAAATCGAGGAGCAATTTGCTGTTTTTTTCTGCACACAAATCGAGGTTCATACAGTGCATTTAATGCAGGTCGTACAGCAGCATTTAAGGCTGAAAGTGGGCACGAAAATCGAGGAGGCCATACAGCATTTATTGCTGTCCTGTTTGCTGTAATTTCCAGTTTGCTATGAGGCACGGGAAAAGAGATAAGTTGTAAATTTTCTTGCTGATTTTTTGCTGAATATTTCTCACTGTAAAAAAGGCATTTTCAGAAATAAAGAAGAGCTCTCGAACTGGTTTCCCCTAAGAGTTGTAGGGGGTTTTTCCAGGGTCACATTGACCAAAAATGACTGTGTTCAAATGTGTTAAATGATTGTTTGTACCTACTGATTTTTTATTTCTGCATTTTCCAGCGTTCAGTAAAATTTCCAGAATTTGTGTTTTCAGCAAAAATTTATTTTTTTCAATTGTTGAATGTATGGATATGGGAAAGGGCATTTAACTATATGGGAGAAATAAGGTGAAACTAAAAACCGGGGTGGCAGATGAGAAATTTCTACATGGTATCAGAGCTTGAGTGCTAAAGTGCAGTTTGGGACAGCAAGGAGGAAAATTACAGCCTGCTGTTTTTTTGCTCAAAAAATTCCAGCAAACTGATTTTTCACAAACAACAATTTTATCTTTACTACAACAGTGCTACTTTTCAGTTTTAGGACAGCAGGATGTCATTGGGATTGAGGGTGGAGGATAGGCTGGATGGGCATACAAATTACAGCGTTTGAAATGAGAGAATGTAGAGTATCTTTGAGGAGGCAGAAGTCTGGGATATCATGGTGAATACCACACAAAACCCTGTTGTTGTGCCTACTGATGCTACTCAGTTGGCTGAGTATAATAAAAAGAACAACAAGGGTAAGAGGCTGATTCTAGACAGAGTCAACGACCATTGCATTCCTCATGTGAGAGGTAAGAGCAATGACCATGAGATGTGGATAGCATTGTCCAATCTCTACCAGAGTACCAATAAGAACCGGAAAATGGTCCTGAAGGAGAAGCTGAACAACATTAAGATGGGTAATGATAGTGCAGCTGGATATCTCACAAAGATTACTAATGTGAGAGATGAGTTTGTAGCAATTGGAGAGGCCATTCCACCCACTGAGTTGGTGCGGATTGCAGCGAATGGCCTCCCCCATTCATGGATGAACTTTGCTGACAGGGTTTGTGCACGTGAGACCCTTCCCACATGGGAGAGGTTTTGGGATGATTGCATTCAGACAAAGATCAGGAAAGGTCAGCTTGGGGCAGCCAAGCCAGTTGAGCAAGATGAGCACTGGTGGCAGGAGGCAAGAAAGGCAAAGGGAAGAAGCAGGCTTCCACAAGCAGTGGTGGGGGCAAAGGCAAAGGAAAAGGTAAACAGGTAAACACACAGAAGGACTATTCCAAGGTGAAATGTTGGAATTGTCAAAAGATGTGACACTATGCAGTTGTGTGTCCAGAGAAGAAGAAGAAGAAGGGGAAGGACCAAAGTTTGGCAGCTTCAGCAGAGATTGAGGACTTTGCAGGTCGTTTTGACTGAGAGTTTGCGTTCATTATGTGTGAATCCTCTAGTGCAGGATCACCTGCCATACAGGTTCAGAGGGAGCATGCTTTTCCCTCGATTAGCGGAGCATCTACAGGTATATGGTATGTAGACAGTGGGGCTTCATGTCATATGACAGGAGTCTGTGAGTACTTCTCAGAGCTTTCAAAGAGTGACAATGATGTAGAGGTAGTACTCGGTGATGACAGAGTTGTTAGAGCAGTCGGGGTGGGGACAGTGACATTTCAGAGGGAGTCCAAACCTCCCTTGAAAGTGACAGAGGTTCTTTATGTGCCAGGGATGAGGAATAACCTCATATCTGTCTCAGCTTTGGAGGACAGAGGATATGAGGTACTGTTAAGGGGAGGACAGGTGTTGATGTATCCCAGGGGCGCTCCAGCTGAGTCAGCTAGAGTGATAGGTGTACGCCATGCAAAGGTGTACAAGTTTGCATTCCAGCCCCTTTTGGCATTGAGTAGTAGTACCGACAGCAGAGCTAATAGTTCTGAGCAGTGTTAGATTTGGCACCGCAGGATGGGACATATGTATTATGGAGCCTTGAGGACCTTGCGGGAGATCACTACAGGTATGCCAGATTTCAGTATTGATCACTTTGATACTTGCAGAGGATGTGCTATGGGCAAGTTTGCCAAATCCCCTTTTCCCAGCAGTGGCAGCAGAGCGACTGGGATACTTGATTTGATTCATTCTGATGTGAGCGGTCGGATGTCTCATGTTTCCTTGAGTGGATATGAGTATTATGTTTTATTCATTGATGATCACTCCAGGAGGACCTGAATTTATTTCTTGAAGACCAAGAGTGAGGTCTTCAAGCGTTTTCAGGAGTTCAGAGCTCTTGTGGAGACACTGATAGGTCGGAATATCAAGTCCCTGAGGTCGGACAATGGAGGAGAGTACACCCTTGGAGAGTTTGTTGACTATTGTGCGGAGGCAGGCATCAGGAGGGAGTTCACTGTTCCTTACACCCCCCAGCAGAACGGGGTTGCGGAGAGGAAGAACAGATCCATCATAGGGGCTGCCAAAGCCATGTTACATGATCAGGGGTTGCCATTGTTTTTGTGGGCAGAGGCCTGCAACACAGCTGTTTACTTGCAGAACAGGAGTCCGCATCGTGCCTTGGGCCACATGACTCCGGAGGAGACTTTCTCTGGGAAGAAGCCTGATATTGGTCATCTTCATATCTTTGGATGCATTACATACTCCTATATACCCAAGGAGAAGAGGACCAAACTAGAGCCCACCGCAGAGAAGGGTATCTTTGTGGGCTACAGTGAGACCTCAAAGGCCTTTCGGATTTACATGCCTGCACAGAGGAGAGTTGTTGTCAGACGGGATGTGAAGTTCGAGGAGGACAGGGCCTTTAGGAGATCACGGGAGTTGGAGTATCTGGATTAGCCAGACCCTCAGCAGCAGTTGAGTCAGTCGCAGGATCCAGTGAGCAGGGATCAGGAGGATCTGGAGGTACATCTATGAGGATGTCAGGTCCGTCAGTGAGCAGTGGCTAGATGAGCCAGAGGGGTGGTGCTTCGAGCAGCATGCATAGCAGTTCACTAGGGAGTCCACTGATGGATAGTTCACATGGTACCTCAGTTTCTACAGGTTTAGGTGCAGGCAGGAGGACAGCAGACAAGCAGTCGGGAGTTCAGGCTACTGATGGTGATGAGGAGGAGTTTCATTCTCTTGTGGGAGAAGTGCGCTCAGGGAAGAGGAAGCCCAAGTGGCTTCAGGACACCTTGAGAGATGCCACATCTGTTGCTGAGCCGAAGAGGCCGGTCAGAGAGAGTAGACCACCTGAAAGATTTTGTAGCTATATGGCGATGGTTACCAACATCCTTGACTCTGAGCCTTCTAGCTATGAGGAGGCAGCTAGCCAGTAGGTCTGGAGAGAGGC
>APFE030298924.1:136127-153200 GCA_000404065.3 Pinus taeda
AGAGGTGTCTTTGATTCTCCTGAGGCAACGGTATTCTTGACATTTCTCTCAAACCATGACACCTGTGCAAAAAGTGAAAGAGGTTTTTCTTCTTTGGCATGTTGTGGAAAAAAACCTCTCAGTTTCCTAAAATTCATATTTGATTGCTCAGAAACATCATTTTAGTGAAACTTATCCCGATGTGTGAAACAAGGGTTTTGGTCGAAATGAAGCGAAATGAAGGGGATAAGGGGCTTCTAAATTCTTGAGGAAATTTTTGGGAGTAGGGAGGGATGTTAGGAAGCAGAAGAAAGTGGAATCTCAGAGATTGATTGAGGGGGAGGGGTCCAAAAGGGCAAAACACAGGCCCGACCTAGAAAATTGCCAGGTTGTAGCAAGAAACTAGGGTTTGTGCAAAAATGAGGATTTTGGGGGATCTGAGTGTTGGGAAGTGCTTGATAAGGTACATTAAGGATAGGGGAATGGTATGACATCAGGAAACAAGTTTTTGCATTGATTTGACCTCCAAGAGAAATTGCCTTCAAAACCCTAGGAGAGGGAAATGAACTTGCCAAAAGACAACTTGAAGCATGAACAAGATGTAAAATGGCTCATTAGACACCTGACATGATAATGACCACCCTATGAATGATGATAGGCTCAGCTGAATAGTTGACAAGATTGGCATTTGGGCAACTTTAGAAGGAGTTAAAGGCAAACCCTGACTATGCCTAGTGACCAAATTTTGCTTGAAAACTTTTTGAAATGACAAAATTTGACCTTAACACTCTGAAACCACTTTGTAAGAGCATATTTGATCACCGGAGGAAGGCTGGAAAGACTGACACTAACAGATGTGATGGGTACAGACTGAAGGGTGGACTCCTTTCATCTCCTTATAGCTCCAAGCGAAAGCATCCAAATGGCAGTTCAATAAGCTACACAGCTCCTCCTGAGAGGGGGAAAGGGAGGAGCTGATCTTCAAGGTTCTTTTAGGGCCAAATTCCACATTCTTAACTCTTGGAGAGGTCAGATCAGCCACACAGAGGTCCACTAAAGCACTGGCTTTGGTACCTTCTACCAACTCGTCTAATGGCAGCACACTGGGAGGTGGATTTTGAATCAAATTCTCAATCAGGTCATCCTTGGTTTGAGGACCTCCCCTAGTGGCTTCCACTATGCACATTGGTGCAAAGTAGACTTCATCCTCATCTTCCTCCTCCAACTAGAGAGGTAAGTCATGTTCTAGCAGAGGTTGGGCAGGAGGATTTAGGACTAGCTGTTTGAACATAGGCCCATTCTTGATGGTCATGCTCCCATCTCGACAACTGATGTAAGCATCTGCAGTAGCTAACCAAGGCCTTCCCAAAATGAGGGGGTATCCAGTGAGTTTTGCCTTGGGCTGAAGGACCAAGAAGTCCGCAGGGTACTCCCAAGAATCAACAGAGACCAGGACATCTTCCACAATCCCTTCGGGAGTCACAGTGGAGCGGTCTGCTAACTACAATATTGTCGAGGTCTTTCTTAGGGAACCCTGAAGGTTAAGTTTGAGCATAGTGTCCCTGGTCATCACATTAATGGTAGCCCCTAGATCAATCAGGGTGTGGTGGATTATGGTGCCATTGATGTGGACATCAACTACAGGACTCCCAAGGTCCAAATATTTTGGACAGATTACTTGTCTCAACATTAGATCGGACAGTTGTCCTATGACATTGATAGTTGGGGCATCTCTCTTGCGCTTGCCTGGGTGCCTGAAACACTTCTCTTTGATCAATTTGTTGTAGATTGGTACATCTTTGATGGCTTGGAGAAGTGCTATTTTTACACACAACTATTTAAGTTCTCCCAGAAGTTCAGTCTCCTCTAGGTTTGGTTGCGTGGTTACAGTGAGTCTCTCAGGAAAGGGTGGACTGGCTTTGGGTTCACTTTCCTGTTTCTCTTCCTCATCCTCCTTAGGAGGAGGTTGGCTATCTAGGAGGACCTTCCCAGATCGTAGGTTGATCTCATGAATCTCCACAACATAGGTAGGGCATGTTGTCTCTCCAGTATATACCTGCTGGGCCTGTCTATTGTTGGGGTTCGGGTTCGGTTGAGTAGGCATCTGGGGTTGTCTTGGAGGAGTAGGAGGTAATGGTTGTGGTTGAGCAGGTGGTGGAGGCAAAATATTGGGGCCTCCACCCCTGTTGAGGTGCATTCCACTGAGGTTGTGGCTGAACATGAGAAGGAAACGAATGAGCGGCAGGTTGAGTATGGTATTGAGATGGATATGACCAAGGAGGGGGTGCGGACCAGGAAGGATGAGTAAGGGGACCCCAAGAAGGTATGTGAGTGGATTGGTTGGGGTGGTAATAAGGTTGGGATGTCCCTTGCATCCCCTGCAGGTAAGGTCTGGATCCATGCGGTCTCCTTTGGTTGAGGAAGTAGAGTGGTTCAGTGGCTCCTTCATCCCCTTGGTACATAGCTTTAAGTCCGGGTAAGGTTGGGCACTGGTTTGTAGGGTGGTCTTCCTCACAAACAAAACATACCTCTACTGAGTGCAATGGACACTCGTTCTTAGGATGCTTCCTTATGCATCTAGGACAAAAGATGGCCAAAGCCCTCTCAGCTTCCTCTTTCTTCTGTTGGATTTAGAAAGTATCAAGTTGCATGGCAATGGTCTGCCTCACCTCACTTTTAAGGTCTTCCATCTGATTTGTAAACTCATGTTTGGTGAAGGTGGCACTAGCTGAAAGTGGATTACCCCTACCTTTTTCCGAACTGCCCTAGAATGGTTTCTAAACACAGTCTTTATGTCATCATAAAGTAGTTGGTAGATGTCTCCTCCAGCTAGCAAATGGAGGGTATCTAAAGGTCTTTATGGACTCCTCGGAGTAGAACCAGCTTCAGAGATTTGGGTTCAAGTGTGCACCTGGCCCTTTTATAACTAAGTTGGAACCTTTCTTCATAGTCTTCTAAAGATTCATCACTTCCCATGGTCATCCGAAAGATTTCTCCCTTCGTTTCATTTCACCTACAGTAGTCCCAGTGTTTGTTGTTAAAGGCTTGCTGCATTTCAGCCCAAGTTGTGATACTATTTCCAGGTAACCCCATGAACTAGCGTAGTGCCGCATCCTTGAGGGTAGAGGGAAAGAGTTTCAACTTTTGCTCGTCTACATAGTCATAAGTTCAACAAAGGACATCAAATTCAAACAAGAAGGTATCAGGGTCTTCAGTGGTCAATCCATGGAAGTGAGGTAAGGCTGAGGGACATATATTTTTCATTTTTGTGTCCCCATTGGTCTCTCGAATGGGAAAGGCACCTTCTATTCTCTCATCTCCTATACCGTTTTTGTGTTCAGCCATGGTCTCAGGAGGAACATTTTCTTGCTCTTCTTTTGTTATAGGATCTTCGTATATCTCTGGAGGTTCACCCATAGGTTCTTCTAGATCACTACCACCGAAGAAGAGAGAAGGGTGACCCAGTGATGTGGTGGTGGTGTTGGGTAAGACTTTTCTTGTATTGTCTTTGTTCCTACGAGGCATGAAATGAAATACTTTTGGTTGATTTTTGTGTTTTTTTCTACTTGTACCTGCAAAACTGAAATAGATTGAACTGCAACTAACTAAAATCTATCTTGTGGAAATGAAAATGTGGAATTGAAATAAAAGTAGCAAAGGACTAATCTATTTTGCTGAAATGAAATTGCAAGAATGAAATGCTAAGCTACACTTGCAGAATTGAAATTACAGAATTAAAATGCTAATCTATGCTTGCGTAATTGAAATTGCGGAATTGAAATGCTAATCAATGAAAGCAGGAAATGTCTAATCTACTTTTGCGGAAATGAAATTGCAGAATGGAAATGAAACTACTCTACGCTTGTTGAAATAAACTACTTAGCAGAAAGTTGCAGTGGAAAATAGAAGAAAAGCAGCAATCACAAATACTTTGACGCTTCCCCGGCAACGGCGCTAAAAAGATGGTGGGCTCCATTATTGCAGCAATAATGCTGTAACTCCTAGGACTCCCTTCTTCACTTTTATCAACCTCGTTGTTCGTAACAAACTTGGAAGCGACGGTGCTATATGCACAAGTACTAGCTCTTGCCACAGGCTCTCACTTGATGAGCTGGCAAAAGTTCGCTAGGAGCTTAAGCCAACTTCTATGAGCTCTTAGAAGAAGCTTTTAACTCTGATGGACGAAAGGTAACTCAACAGAGGCTAATTTACTTGCAGAAAGAAGCAGAAATCTGAAAGGAAATGCAAACCCTAGTTTTGCCGACTAACCCTACTGGTGCAAGAAAAAAGATGAAAGCTGCAGAAATGGATGCCATTGACTCTTGGAAAGGTAAAGTGAATGTGACTAAGCTACTTCTGAAGTGAAATCTGAAAAGGAACATCTTTTTGTATTTTTGAGTAATCTTGTAGAATTATTATGCATGTGCTTTAACTGTTTTTAACTACGCAAAGGTTGATTGGCGAAAGGAAATGGGGTAGGTGCTTGCAGGAGGTTGGGAAGGTGAGAAGAGGGCCTAAGGGGTCCCTAGCACCCTTCCAGAGAGTTTCACAATGATCAGATCTCGAAAAATTGCTCATGTGATCTTCTACAGGAAGTCTGTAGGGGTTCTACAAGATGTTCTACAGGAAGAGCTGAGAGAGGATTTTAGAGGTTTGCTAGAGAAAAATGGTGGGAAAGTGAAAATGGAGGATAGATGAGGATGTGAAGAGGCCTAGGACCTGGTAAAGGAAGCTAAGGAGTGATGGAGATGGTTGGATTTGTTCAAGGATGGAGGAAGCAGTGTTGCACAAAAGTGTAGAAATTAGGACAAGCTGGAAAAGTGTGGCACTGAAGGGAAGAAATCTGAGTTAGGGGTTGGAGCAGGTGGTATGATGGAGGAAAGATAGTCAGGGAGTTATTACAGATGCTCTGCACACTATTTCTAAAAATTAATCGAAGAAAGACTAGAAAAATCAGAGATCTATCTACCTTGACCTAATCTAAC
Source organism: Pinus taeda (assembly GCA_000404065.3). NCBI lineage: Eukaryota > Viridiplantae > Streptophyta > Pinopsida > Pinales > Pinaceae > Pinus > Pinus taeda. Next base: position 141,092 of record APFE030298924.1, read on the forward strand.
CTAAGAACCAGAAACATGATGAGCAGAAGTTTATAGGCAAGAAATCATGCAAGATAACTATGGAAGCTAAGCAAGAACAGATCTAAATATGCAAGTACAACTGGTATTAACTTCTCCAACTAAAAATATAACACTAGCAATTGCATGGAAAGGCAAAGACAATTTTTTTGTGGCAGCAAGTATGCCTTGGTCTCAGCTCATGGTCCCAAGGAGGGAGAGGTGAGATCAAGGATCACTTGATGGCCTTTTTGAAGATCTTTTCTGTTACCAACCTGTAAAATCAACCTGAAGCATAAAAAGCTATCTTAATCATCAAAAACAACCTAAGTAACAAAACAAGATCCTAACCTAAACAGCAGAAATTATCCTATGAATGCAAAGGAAACACATAAAAGTACACAAAGGAGGTACTAGCACTTGGACTGGTCCTAAACCCAAGAGCTACAGCCTCCTAAGAGAAGCTCAGAGCTGGTGCAAAGTGAAATTGATCTCCATTACTCAAAAAATAACCATGTCACAAAAATGTTTACAGCAAAAGCTCAAAAATGAGCTGAAAAGGCAGAGCAGCACTAAAGTGCGAAAAACAACTGTTCAAGAGCTAAACTACCAAGGCTTGAAGCCTTCCTACTTATGCATCACGAGGACCTCCAACAGCCCTCCTTAACTTGAGGGGCTTGGCTGCTCAAAACTGCAAGTAATCAGCCACTTCACAAAATCTGCTCGGCTGCCCTTAGAAACCATCTTTGACGCGTTGTTGAACTCCGAGCTGATGGTGGAGAACTCGAGGAAGGGGCCATTTAGTGCAGAAGACACCCTTCCTACTTATCCTCAACCTTGTTCCCTTGTATTTGGCTGTCAATTGACTCATAAATGCTTGACCTTGGTCCAAAAAATGTCCAAAAATCTGCAATAAGCACGTATTAGACTTTGTGGTCAAGTGACTATTCTCATTCATTCAATTAACATAAATATATTTAAAAGCATGCATAAAACTATGAAGAATGGTGGATTAATCGAGAATAATAGGCAAAATGAGCCCAATAAGTTACCCATTTTTGGGGCTCATCAGGGATCTAGGAAACTAGTGTATATCCTAGGTCATGGAATTGGATGAAAGAAAGATAGGTGAAGAGGTTGTAGAGAATCCCAATGAGGCATCTGTATAGGATGACTCTCATTTGATGAATGTCCTCTAATATTTTCTACTAGCACTGCTCACAACTATGTTTTGGTCACCGAAAATCCTACCAAGAGAAGGAAACCCTAACCTACAAACCCTCAATGTTGAGAAAACACTTAGGGTTATAATAGCCTCACTAAGACAAAGCAGCAAAAACCCACAAGCCCTAGTAAGAGTAATTGATAGGAGTAGGTGAGAGAGTTGCAAATATCAACATAAATTAATATACAAGAAATATGTAGACCAGAATGTAGAAGTTTTATCCATCTTCATACCTTGACGATAACAAGAAAAGCTCAACTTCAATCTCAAATAATGAAGATGAAATTGTCTCAAATCCAATCCCTTCATAATATTTGAACTTACAAAATTATAATCATATCCAACAAGTAAACCCATGTTGCCATATTTTAGAGTACATGTGCATGCAGCTTGGAACAGCAATAACGTGACTCCCTCGAGTGCATCTGCCCTACATGCTAGTTACATTCAATCCTAAAGTTAGCAATCAAGACCATGCCCTGTCTTCTGGATGGATCACTAAGATAATGCATTTAATGATTATTTTGAAGAGGATCAACACACTGCTAATAAATGTAAATATTGATATTGTAACGTATTGATATGATGACTCACACACCACATAATACCTAAAAAAGTGTGACGTGCTTGAGATATGTCTTGTTGGGATTAGGATAGTAAAAGAAGAACAAGTGTGCCTTTCATAATGTGTTAACAGAAATCCCTCTCCTAATAAACTCAATCTCCAAAGTTTTTAGTGGCATGGCATGCAAAACAAATACATAGTGATGTGCCTTCTATCCCCAACCTATTATGCATGCCTTTCTCACCACAAATACGCCTCATATCTGCTGTACACATATCCACACTAGTGAACAATTCCAATCACCTATTCCTGCATGGATTTGACTAACTACAAAGGTCAACAACTTCCTCCAATTAACTTTCCCCAAATAGTATCAATCTTGAATTCTTGGCACTTGCATGACTTAGTTTATTAAACCAGGGATAAGATCCTCCTTTAGGAAGTGCACAACCCCTCTAGCTGCAACCTAAAGACGGCATATTGTTATACCACTATTTAACTTGTGCACATGATGTACATCACCTATGTTATCAACCACAACACAAAAACCATTCATTAATATATATTCTACTTCTTATCCCTTGTTTTACGTCAGGCCTATACTAGTGAATTTTTTCACTATCTTTGTGACTTTTACCACAAAGAACTTTGGATGGAAAGGGTCTTCACTTCATTCCTTAGATTGTTGGTGACATGGATGGCGATGTGCTAGACATTTTGATTGTATATTGCTTGTTATACTTTCTTGTCATAGAGATATAATGTTACAATTAATCATGTGATGTTCTAGTTTCCATTCTTTGCTAGATGATTGGACATGAGGATGTATGCATTCCTTGGTGAAATTCCCTAGCACTTTGGGGCTAAGTGAAGATTGTATTAGCATCTCAATTCAATTACCTTCATCATGGCATAGAGTGTTTGGAATGTGTTCACCTTTAACATGTGGTTTGTTACTTGGATGGATGGGTGTGGGCATAATTAGTCCTTTTCTCAAACACCCTGCTTATTATTGAAGACCTTCACACATGGATTGCTTGTCATACGAAGCATCATTCTATGTAGAGTGTTCCACTTCCTTGTCTCACATGTGGAGGCATATGCACATTTTGATGAGGCAGTCCTTCTCCTTGATAAGTTGGTTGGGTTCTTGGTGACTTGGCACATGGTTCATGCCATATGCATCTTACTTGGAGTTTAGCCATGATATTTTGAGTAGAGCCCACTAAGCCTTTATTGCTTAAGGGAGGTCATGATCATGTCGTAAGAAATGATATGGGATTTTATTATGATTTTTATTATAGCAACAATGATTATACCAGCCCCCTCCAAGCTTGGAAATAGGAGGCTTTTAGTGGTGCATGTGATTCTTGGTATGAGTTCGATGATACTCACAGTTTCATGTTTTCCATCCATCACCCCATGGAGATTCCAACATGTGTGTATTCCATAATTGATGTATCCGTGTTTTGGTCGATGATTGTTACTGTAAAACCTAGCACTTTAGTGCAAAGACTCATTAAGCACCCTAATTAAGAGAAACAATAGGATTAGTCACCATTTTTACCTCAACAATTGTTCCCCTATTGTTTCCTGGTTTGATACTATGCCCACAAGGGAGGCTTTCCCAAAAAATATTAGATATTAGATAATCCAAGTGTTCCTAGGCTAAATACCTACTAAGAGTTCTAGTAATAAAAAATCACCCATGGATAATTGTTTAATAACTAGGGTTATGGGTTAGATAAGATGTAATTCCAAGACAACATATTCAAAGAACCTTGTGGCTAAATATAGAGGGCTTAGTAATTTATGGATAGGCTCAAATAGGTTCCCAAAACATGTTATCTTTAAATTACAAATCGTTGTTATAAACTAGGGTTTATAATTAACACAATTACAACATGAAAAATGAAGAGCATACACTTATATTGAGAGGTGGGGGTGAATCAATATATGGTAATTTTTAACTATTCAAGAAATTATGAATCATAAGAAAATAATCACATATGAGATCTATCAATTGCAAAACATGGAACACAAGATTTACACGAAAATCCTACAGAAGAAAACCACAAAACTTCTTTTTATATATCTTTATAGACAAAAAACTATTGTTACAAATATTTGTAGGAACCAACTTACTGGACACACCAATAGTCATTACTGCAAATATTCATAGTTGTCAACCTACAAGATACACCAATCCTCACCACTGTAAATATTCATAGTCACCAACCTACTAGAAACACCAATCCCCATTGCTGCAAATATTCGTAGGAACCAACCTACTTCACTGAGTTTTCTTTCTACTTCTTCCTTACCAAGCATGTTCGTTACTTCTTCCTTCACTAGGTATGCTTACTTCTTCTGCCTTCACTAGGTTTACTTCTCCTAAAACTTTTCGTTTATAGCCTCTTCCTATTGATTTAGGGTAGCATTGGATGTGCTCTAGCCACGAAAATTGGTGGAGAGGCTAAAGCACATGAAATCTCCAATACCCACAAATGGTTTGGGCAAATTCTAAGCAATTTGGGAGATATTAAAATAATTAATATTTTTAATAGAGTCCCTAAGTATAAACTTGGGGAAAATAAAATATTAATGTGAATTAATATAAAACTACGTTAGAATGGTCCAAAAGTCATGGATCAAGCCAGATCTAATCTTAGCCATTGATTAGGGACTTAATCTCGGCTGTTGATTTGTCAACAAGAAAAGTATAAGAGGAGGCTTGAGGGTCACTTAGAGAACACACTGAGGGAGACCAGTCAATTCAATTTCTAGAGCGGGGTTAGCTAAGAAATTGAACCAGTGGTTTGGTGATTAGTCAGGAGGCAGCAAGTATGGAACAGAGAGATGGGATCAGTCGCTGGAGATCAACATTGAGGCAGGATAGGCAGACACAGGGCATTTCAGGCAGTTGCAGAGGCAGCAGGAGACTGCACAGTGACTAGCTGCGCCTACGTGGGTGACGCAGAGAGGCCCAGGGCTAACGCAATCAAGCGGGGGCTGACGCAGAGTGTCTGAGAGCCACGCAGAGGTTAGTCGGGCTAATGCTAGGACTGGGAGAAGTGCTGGAGAATTTTTCTCTCTATGGGTAAGCCAGTTTGGCACCCTGTTGTATTGAAGAATTGCTGAATAATAAAATCCTCCATTGTTGCACCGATTTTCCCACATTGGATTTTTCCAGGAACTATTGTACAAAATATCTATGTCAATGTGTTGATTCTTGTGCATATGTTTGTTTCTGTATTACGCTGTGATATCTGCAGCAGTAATTATTTTAATGTTTATTGAAGTAATTTCATAAAAAACTTATTGTGGAATAAGTAGGAAAAGTAAATTAGTTGCTGCAATGATAGAATTTTCACATGGTATCGAATTGAGTAATCAGAGACAAAAAGGGAAAATCAGTGATGGGTTGAGACCACAATGCGGATGCATCCACGTCACGGGACTCACACAGATTTTCAGAAGATTGCACAAGAGAAAGAGATTTTGATTTCTCTATGTTGACTTCCAGGATGGAAGAAGAAGTGGCATGTATGACTAGTTCTACATCATCAGAAGTATGGTATATAGACAATGGAGCCTTGTGGCATATGAAGGGAACCAGGGAGTGTTTCTGTTAAAATTGCCAACTAGGGCCAAACTCCATGTGAGTCATCTTATTCATGGCTGATAATATTTTTATTAGATTCCTCTCGTCGAGAGGTGTAGGATTGATCTAAAGATCATCCAATTCCGATAAGTATTTATGGAGATATGAATTTATTTTTATTATGGAATAATTATCAAGCTGACCAGCAACTCATGTAGGCTCAGAAGCCCAACAGACGCATCTATTCATCATCAACATTTGTGTATAAATACAGGAGGACTTTTCCTCATTTGCACACTCTCATCTCATCACATCTCTCTCTCTCCTGTGCAGAAAAGAGGCTCTTCTCCTACTGCGCAGAAAGAGACTCTTCTCCCACACGTGTGGAAAGGAGATGTAGAATTTAGGGCTGCAACTGCAGATCGAAAGTTTTACCAGCATTGACCATGAGACTCTCTCTCAAAACTGCATTGTAGGTGGAACTGACTCTCCTCAGAAGGCCGTACATTTTGGTGAAGGAATCAAACCGATCCAACGGTCGGTTTGCAAGATATTGTTTGCCCTAGTTTGGCTGATCTAGGGTTTGCTACTGCTGATGTAAATCAGATTTATGTACTATTTCTCTCTGCTGAATTATTGAAGATAAAGAAATATTTGATAGAAGGGTTTCCCCACATTGTGGTTTGTCCCTGGCTAGCCGCCACATCTTGTGTCTCTTGTCTTGGCTTGTTTTCTGTCGATCGTTTAATGTTCTATCTACACTTTACTTTATGATCATGTGATTGCTAATCTGTGGATAATAATAAGAAAGATAAATAAACTACTCTAAGCATAGAACATACCATAAATTAACATGGTATTAGAGCTGAGGTGAAGACAAAGCCCAAGCAAGAGCAAGAGCAATCACCGAAGAGAAGATTAGCAAGGCTATCCTAAAAGAACTATGGGGTCCTCAACACTCTTCCCTGCTGAAGACAAGATCCGTGAGAAAGCTGACTATCATAGATGGAAGATGTCTCTCAACCTAACCTTAGAAGATCAAGGAGTGTTGGACCATGTGGGAGGCAATATTGTTGAGCCTCCATCAAATGCACCTGTTGCTGCCAGGAAGAAATGGAAAACTGGCGAAGTCAAAACAAAAAGATCATTCGGGACTCTATCGACAAGCGCTTGGTGGCCTACATCTCTGACCTGAACACCTCCAAGGAAATCTACGATAGACTGGTGAGTTTATTTAAAGTTAATGATGCAAATCAAGTCCTGTTTCTTAGAAATAAGCTGAAGGAAATTAAGAAGGGCAAAGATGAGAGTATGCAAGCATACTTCTTAAGAATCACTGAGATCAGGAACGATCTCCTATCTATTGGGGAGATTATTACTGATAGGGAAATGGCACTCACAACTCTTGGAGGATTACCATCTGAATGGTATGTGTTCAGGACTACTCTTCTGGACAATAATGTAATTCCTGGTTTTGAGGAATTAATGGCTAGATGCATTCAAGAAGAATCGAGGGTAGAAGAGCAAGAAATGCCCATGCCTAAAGGTCCTCCTGCTGCCTTTTCTTCTCATGCTAAGAAAAGAAATAATTCCAGGACTAAATCAAAAGGAAAAGCTACACCTAAGGGTGGAAGAAAAGGATGATGTTACATTTGCGATAAAGCAGGTCACTATGCAAGGGAGTGCCCTGATAGAAGGAACTCACACCAGGACAATGATCAAAATCCCTCCCATGGCAATCAAAGGAATGGCAAATCTAATAGCAGAGGTAAAAGGAGCGCTGGAAATCAAGGAAGAGGACAACCATTCAAGAAGGCTAGAAATTCTAGGTATGAATCTAACACTGTTGACAATAAGCAGGATGAATATTATCTACCAGCTGCTCTATCTACCTCTGCTCGTTCGGACTCAATGGGAATTTGGCTCATTGATAGTGGTGCCTCAAGGCACTTCACTGGTTACAAAGAAGCTCTCCATAATCTGATAGAGAAAGAAACTAACCTCGAAATTGTCCTTGGAGATAATATGAAATATCCCGTGAAAGGTGTAGGCAATGTCTCTCTTAAATTGAATCAAGGTAATACGATCCACTTACAAGATGTATTATATGTACCTGACCTCAAAAAAAGGAACCTGGTGTCCATTTCGGCAATGGAAGACAAAGGCTACAAGGTGGCTTTCATCGATGGCAAGGTACATGCATGGAAAAACAATACTAAAGATGCCTTCACTCTTGGGTTTTGAGTTGATTCATTATATCAGGTTGGAGGAAGTCCGCTAGGTGTCATGTCTTGTGACACATCTCAAGCCTTGATCAAGAAAACCGAAAAGAAGATCAAGATCCTAAGGATTGATAATGGGACTGAATATGAATCTAACGAGTTTGTAAAGAGGCCGACATTAAGAGGGAGACTACGACACCATATACTCCTAAACAGAATGGTGTGGCGCAAAGGAAGAACTGTACGATTGTGGAAGTTGTCCGTGCCATGCTCCACGATCAAAGACTTTCGAAGTTTCTATGGGCCGAAGCTGCAAACACCACCATATATGTGCAAAACCGATGCCGTCATCAAGCATTGGGTTCGAACACTTCTGAAGAAATTTTCAAGGGTAAGAAACCTGACATATCTCATTTTAGAATTTTTGGAAGCCCTGTATATTTTCATGTGTCGAAAGAGAAAAGGAATAAATTGGGTGCATCTAGAAAGAAAGGAATCTTCGTGGGCTAGGGCTATAGAATCTATGTAGCCAGTGAAAGGGAAGTCATGATTAGTCATGGTGTCACCTTTGATGAAGATATGGCTCTCAGCAAGGTGGACAATCTTCCGACTTTGAGGATCTCTCAAGAAGCCGACACCTGGAACCGAAAGAAAAAGATGATGAAACAATGCCTGATGTGGAAGAACCCATGGATCCTATTGATCCACCTGAGCCTTCCTCTTCTAGGAAGAGGCCCTCCTGGCTTAGGGTGCTGCTCGATGATGCTGAAGGACACACTGCACCCCGAGGAACCTTCTGTGAAAGTAAGAAACCTAACAGGTATCAGGGATACCTAACCATCATGAGCACGATCATACAAAATGAGCCTTCATCATTCTCAGATGTCGTCAAGCATCAAGTATGGAAGGATGCTATGACCGAAGAATATGAGTCTATTATGAAGAATGATGTCTGGGAAGTAGTTCCCAGACCCTAAGACAAGACAGTTGTCACTTCTAAATGGCTTTACAAGATAAAGCATGCAATAGATGGAAGTATGGAAAAGTATAAGGCTTGTTTTGTCGCTCATGGCTTCTCCCAGAAGGAAGGTATAGACTATGACAAGATATTTGCACTTGTTGCCAGAGCCCTTGCGGCTTCACAAGGATGGAACCTACATCAGATGGATGTCAAGACTGCGTTCTTGCATGGTTCGATCAAAGAAGAGGTCTATGTGGAGCAACCCAAATGATTTGAGATTTATGATCAAAAATCTCATGTATGCAGGTTGAAGAAGGCTCTCTATGGGCTAAAGCAAGCACCTCGAGCATGGTATGAGAGGATTGATAGCTACTTGATGAAGTTGGGATTCACTAGGAGTGAAGCCGATCCTAACCTTTACTTTAAGGCTGAAGATGACAAACCTCTCATATTGGTGTTGTATGTGGATGACATCTTTCTAATAGGTGCAGACCCTCTCATTCACAAATGTAAGAGGGAGTTGGCTTCTGAATTTGAAATGAAGGACCTAGGACTGATACACTATTTACTAGGACTTGAAGTGTGGCAAAAGCTAGGGGAAATTTTCCTATCTCAAGGAGAATATGTGGTGAAGATATTGGAAAGATTCGATATGGTGGACTGCAAGCCTGTTACTACCCCGATGGAGCTTGACTTTAAGAAGTTAAGCGGTAGCGATGTTGGACCTGTTTTACGAAATGCTACCGAGTATCATCAACTCGTCGGAGCATTAATGTTCTTAGTGAACTCTCGTCCAAATATATGCTTCGCAGTTAACAAGTTGAGTCAACATATGGTTGAACCTCACCACATACATTGGATTGGTGCCAAGAATCTATTGAGATATCTTCATGGCACAATTACTTGTGGGTTAAGATACACTACTGGAGATGTGAGACTACTTGGATACATTGATGCTGATTGGGCAGACAATGTGGAGGATCGTAAGAGCACTTCCGAGTTCTGTTTCTCCTTGGGATCTGCTTCGATATCCTGGATGAGTAGGAAGCAGAAGTCGGTGGCTTTGAGCACTGCCGAAGTAGAGTATATTGCTGCTAGCATGGCCTCGTGTGAGGCAGTCTTGTTGCGAAAGTTCTTCAGTGAGATGTTTGGATTTACATTGGATACCACCGTGATCCTATGTGACAACCAGAGTGGGATTCGTTTGCCAGATAATCCTATATTTCATGATTGCTCCAAGCATATCAATATCACGTACCACTATATTCGAGATATGGTGCAGCATGGAGCAATAAGGCTCCAACATATCAGTACAAATGAACAGGTCGCTGACATTCTGACAAAGCCCCTAGGAAAGGTCAAATTCTTGACTTTCCGAGAACGACTTGGTGTCGTTCAAAGACCCTCTCATGAGGGTCTTGTATGATGTATTGAGCTCTGGGAGCTCTAAGGGGGTGTGGGGTACTTCTTGGAGCGACATATGATGAACAAGGTAGAAGAATCAAAACTTTCCTTGTGACACCCCGTGGCGACTATGTAGCAGGATGATTTGTTCTCCTGTGAGGTCTGGATGATGTGTTCTCTATGACGATTATGTAGCAGGATGATTAGTTCTCCTATGAGGTCTGGATGATGTGTTCTCCATGACGATTATGTAGCAGGATGATTAGTTCTCCTGTGATGCCTTCATGATGTGTTCTCCATGATGATTGTGTAGCAGGATGATTAGTTCTCCTGTGAGGTCTGGATGATGTGTTCTCCATGATGATTGTGTAGCAGGATGATTAGTTCTCCTGTGAGGCCTGGATGAAGTGTTCTCCATGGTGATTATGGACAGGATGATTCGCTCTCTTGTGGACATGATGATTCGCTCTCTTGTGGGACAAGATGATTCACTCTCTTGTGGGACAAGATGATTCGCTCTCCTGTGGATAGGATTGATTAGTTCTCCTAACGAGGCATCCTACCCATGCAGTCTGGGACTCATGGGAAGTACCTCTCATCTGATCAATGAGCAGGGAAATGAGGATAGCGACCACAGTAGTATCGATGGACGCATCGCTGTATCTACCGTACTCCTTATGTTAGGATGACCTTCATTGATCTGGGATCAATGATACTAGTTTGGGATCAGTGGTAGGAGTTGTACCCACTATGACATTGACTTCGAGTCGGTTGAGGACTGGTCTGGGACCAGTGGTACACTCTCCGAGACTGACTTTGAGCCAGTGGAGGATGATACTAGTCTGGGACCAGTGGTAGGAGTTGTACCCACTATGACACTGACTTCGGGTCGGTTGAGGACTGGTCTGGGACCAGTGGTACACACTCCGAGACTGACTTTGAGTCAGTGGAGGATGATACTGGTCTGGGACCAGTGGTAGGAGTTGTACCCACTATGACACTGACTTTGGGTCGATTGAGGACTAGTCTAGGACCAATGGTACACACTTTGAGACTGACTTTGAGTCAGTGGAGGATGATATTGGTCTAGGACTAGTGGTAGGAGTTGTACCCACCATGACACTGACTTCAAGTCGATTGAGGACTGGTCTGGGATCAGTGGTACACACTCTGATACTGACTTTGAGTCAGTATGATACATCCTCGATCATTTCTTCCTCTTCATAATTCGGACAAAGCAGAGCAGAGCAAAACAGAGCAGATCAGAACAGGGCAGAACAGAACAGAGAAAAGCAGGCAGAATAGAGCAGGGATCAAGTTGTACAAGACAGTGCATTTGATGGATGAATAGTAGCGACCGACAAACGAATTGCAGATGGAGTTCCCCCTAGTTGAGAGGGAGTGTTAAAATTGGAAACTAGGGCCAAACTCCATGTGAGTCATCTTATTCATGGCTGATAATATTTTTATTAGATTCCTCTCATCGGGAGGTGTCGGATTGATCTAAAGATCATCCAATTCCGATAAGTATTTATGGAGATATGAATTTATTTTTATTATGGAATAATTATCAAGTCGACCAGCAACTCATGTAGGCTTAGAAGCCCAACAGACACATCTATTCATCATCAACATTTGTGTATAAATACAGGAGGACTTTTCCTCATTTGCACACTCTCATCTCATCACATCTCTCTCTCTCTCCTGTTCAGAAAAGAGGCTCTTCTCCTACTGTGCAGAAAGGGACTCTTCTCTCACACGTGCGGAAGGAAGACGCAGAATTTAGGGTTGCAACTGCAGATCAAAAGTTTGACCAGCGTTGACCATCATACTCTCTCTCAGAATTGTGCTATAGGTGGAACTGACTCTCCTCAGAAGGCCGTACATTTTGGTGAAGGAATCAAGCCAATCCAACGATCGGTTTGCAAGATATTGTCTGCCCTAGTTTGGCTAATCTATGGTTTGCTGCTGCTGATGTGAATCATATTTATGTACTATTTCTCTCTGCTGAATTATTGAAGATAAAGAGAGATTTGATCAAAGGGTTTCCCCACATTGGGGTTTGTCCCTAGCTAGCCGCCACATCTTGTGTCTCTTGTCTTGGCTTGTTTTCTGTCGATCATTTAATGTT
>APFE030298924.1:164323-200045 GCA_000404065.3 Pinus taeda
AAACACAAGTAAAACGCTGAAACGTGAGTCGTATGGCCCTGAAACGCGTTTCAGGCCGTACTGGCCACGTTTCAGTTTCGTGAAACGTGGCAGTACGGCTTGAAATGCGTTTCAGGGCCGTACCAAATGCATTTCAGCGTTTCATACCCATTTCCGTACGGAAACGCCCCCTTGCCCTACGTTTCCTGCAACATAGCTCTAATACCATGTTGAAGTCTCTAAGTTTACTTAGTTAGAAACCCTCCATGCACTTTATCTGATTTATTCCTACCTACTTGTTATTTTCCTTAACAAGTTATTTACAATGTAAATACTGAAAACAAACACTAGTGCATGCTCAACATATTACAGATCAGCAACTAAAAGAAATAGAAACAAACACGCCATATGACACCATTATTTTTGGACTAATGTCCATGGAAAAACCCAATGTGGGAAAACCAGTGCAGCTGTCTGATGGTTTTCTTATTAAACAATATCAGAGTACAATCTGGGTGCTGAAAATGGCCTACCCAACAGAATTTCTTTGGCAATAATACCTCTCAGTTTCTGACAAAGCTCCTGGCTGAAAGCCCGGATAATCCTTCCAGCAGCTACTCAGCACAAATCTGCTCTAGAAACCCCAGCGTCAGCCTCTCTCTCGACTGCGTCAGCCCCTCTCTACCTCATGCTGGCCCTGCGTCACCCCAGATGGGTCTGCGTCAGCCCTGGGATTCCTTGCGTCAACCCTCTGGCCCTTTGCGTCAGCAACGTTGGCCTCTTTGAGGCTTTGCATAGCTCCCAGCTGCCTCTGCGTGGCCCTGCATGAGCCCTGGTTGGCTCCGCGTCACTCTCCTTGGCTACTGCGTTGCTCTCTTGGCACTATCTCTGCCTCTTTGTCTCTCTATACTCAATTGCCCCTCAATGGCATCTCCCGATCACTAATTCTATCTCTCTTAGCAAACCCTGCTCTAGAGAATAGAGTGACTAATCACTCTAGTGTCTTCTCCAAGTGACCCTCAAGCCTCCTCTTATACTTTTCCTGTTGACATCTCAACGGCCGAGATTAAGTCCCTAATCAATGGCTAAGATTAGATTTGGCTTGATCCATGTCTTTTGGACATTCTAACACGCTATTCATATTAATACACATTAATATTTTATTTTTCCTAAGTTTAGACTTAGGGACTCCATTAAAAATATTAATTATTTTAATATCTCCTTATCTGTTTAGAATCTGCCCAAACCCTTTTTGGGTATTGGATATCTCATGTGCCCCAACCTCTCCACCAAGTTTCGTGGCTAGAGCACATCCGATGCTACCCCAAATCTTAGCCGTTGATTAGAGATTTAATCTCAGCTGTTGAAGACTCAATAGCAAAAGTATAAGAGGAGGCTTGAGGGTTAGTTGGAGAAACACCAAGTTGATCAGTCAATTCGATTTTCTAGAGTGGGTTTTGCTGAGAGAAATTGAATCAGTGACCAAAGTTGTAGCGAGGGGCAGTGAGTGCATAGCAAAGAGGCAGAGATAGTGCGGGAGACTAGCGCAGAGGCAGAGAAGCAAACGCAGATCTAGCAGGAGCCACACAAAGGGCCAAAGTGATTGCGCAGAGGGCTAGAGAGCCAGTGCAAAGCATCTGTGGGCTAACGCAGAGGCTAGGAGGGCTGACACAGAGCCTCAGAGAGGCATTAGAGAGACTTTAGTGGAGCAGACTTGCCGAATATCTGCTTCCAAAGAGAGGTATTACTGCTAGATTGATTTCTTTGTCAGGTGAGCCAGTTTGGCACCCTGTTGTACTCAAGAAAAGATGCTTAATAATAAAACCCTCAGAACTGTTGCACCGGTTTTCCCAAGTTGGGTTTTTCTGGGGACAATTGTCCAAAAATAACGGTGTCCCTTATGTGTTTGTCTATTTCTTTCAGTTGATGATCTGTAGATGGTTGAGACTGCATTTTTGTTTATTTCAGTATTCATATGGTTAAATAACTTGTTTAGTAATTAAACAAGTAGGTGAAATAAACCAAATAGTGCAGGAAAATTTCTAACGGGTTAGACTTAGAAATTTCAACACCGAATTGCACTAATTTTGGGCTTGCGCAGGGGGAGAGAGAGAAGGAGATTAGGGGAGATAAGGGGTTGGAGAAACAAGTAGAGACTGAAAGAGATTTTTAGCAGGATATTGGGAGGCCATTGTGGGGAGATTGGGAGCATTCTTCAATAGCTGCTCCCTGTAGTGCACATTGGTGGCCAGGCTGGGAAATTTGCACTAATTTGGGGGTCCCTGGGACTATTGGATTAAGGTGAAACCCATTCTGGTTTTTTGTGGGTTTGGTGGAAGGAAGCTACTCCTAATTTTGTGGAATTTTCTAAGCAGATTTGAGGGACAAAATCTCAATTCCATTCCAGCAACAACAACATTAAATTTTTGGGTTGTGCATAGATTTTCTAGGTGTCTTTTCCATCACGTGGGAGTGCAAACTATCACTTGGGTTTTACCTAGCTTGTTGAAGCAAGATCGGGTTCTATTGTTCTCACCTATTTTGTACCTAGTTTAGTCATAAATTAATAAAATGGCTCAACAATTTGGTGCTTTTCCATTGGTGTGTGAATTTTACTCAAAATTGTAGTAACTGGGATTTATCCTCCTAACTAATTAGCAGTTTAATTTTTTATGGAAATTAACGAATAAGTCTCATTGCAATTCTTCACAATAAAAATAAATGTTGCGCAAGTAAATCAAGAATTGAGAAATAGATGCACACACATAAAACATAGACACCAATATTTTGGTCCGAAAAGTCCCCGCAAAAACCCTGAAGGGAAAACAAATGCAGTAGATGAGGGTTTATTTTATTATGGAACAAATTGAGAAAATTTTACAACTAGATTCCCTACTGACTATCCTTTGGAAATATACTTGAAAAATAGTCTAGAGATCCTAGATCTCCTCTGCTCGCACACCACATTGGCAACTCGCACAGTTGCCTGTAACGTATGTTGTAGCTCTAAGCAACACACACAACCCTGTATCTGCCTCCAACTGGGTCGTCTAGTCTCCATATGCCTCTAGAAGTGACTCTCTCTACCTCCTAGAAGCATATTTCGCCTCTGGCAATTGAATCAACCCTCTTTCGACAACTCGCACTAGGGTTTCTGGCTATTCGCAGTGCTTGTATAGCCTTCTCTGCCAATGTATCTAACCTCCCTTTTCCTACCACTCTGGCACTAGAAAATCACTGGGAATCTCTCTGGAATCCTACTCCCAAAATTTCTGCTGCTTCCTCTCTTCAATGCTATCCCTCTGGCTCGAATTGCGCCCTCAATGATACTATGAGCTAGGTAGCTCAATCTGCTTTTCACAAGTCGCTCACACAGATCTCTCTAATACTATCTCAAAACCCTTCAACCTGCTCTTATAATCTCTCATTGAGTCTTCATAGGCCATGATTAAATCTCCATCAATGGTTAAGTTCGATTAGACTTCATCAATAGAAGTCTCTAGAGCAATCTCGAACATCCTTAATTAATCAACTTTAATTTACCACTCTTCCTAAGTTGGACTTAGGAAATAATTTAATTATGGAAAATTAATTTAATTAAGTTGTTTCCCAAGCTTATCCCTCAAAACCTTTTATGGGTTTTGGAGATCCAGTGATCCTTAGCCTCTTAGCATCATTTGAGACTAGAGCACCTGTTTGATGCTAACATAACTAACACTCCCTCTTAGCGAGGAAGTTGGTCTCCACTACACCCATTTATAAACTTTGTAACTTTGTGGGAACATCCTGCAGCTAGACTAACCTACACTACTGGTTTCTGCATCTATGAGACAACTAGCTCTCACTATCCACCATGCTACTGCGCAAACTCTGATTCACTCCTAACTTTGTAGCTGAATCAATTTCTAATCTTACGCTATTGATGCCTCTACGTTGTTGTTGTTGTTCAGTTGCCACTATACTAACTGCATCTGCGCTACTACTATCACTGCAGCTATGTGTTGGTCACCTCAGATCCTCAAGCACTAAGCTTCAATAGGGTTACTCCCTCTAAAGCTAGACTCCCTTTAAGTCTTTATCTCCCATTGGGAAATCTCTTTCCTTCTAGCAAAGCCTCTCTTCTGCGACTCGCACTCCTATTTGCATACCGAACTGGATTGCATAGTTCTACTATGGAAAAATCAATCTTGTCTCCAGAAACCCTTTACAACAGTAACTTTGTCTCTTGTTTCTCACTAACACTACTCGCTCTTCCTCTCTGCAACACAAACTGGCTAACTAGTTCTATCTGGAACTGTACCTTGCTCTCTACAACTGGCCAAATCGTATTACCTCCCTCGACTTCATTTGTTGGGAATACCTTGGCCTCCTCTCTTCTACCATATGGAAACCTCTCTAGCTGGAACTGTGCCTTGCTTACTGCAACTGGCCAATTCACATTGCCTGTGTCACTGCAACTAGTTGTGCAACTGTCTCTCGAGTACTGACTGCAACTAGCTCTGTTGCTGTTCATTTGACCGCATCTTGCTGACACTGATCTCTTGCTACTCAAATACTATGGACTTCGGTAGCAATGGTACTAATTTATGTGAAGAATGTACAACAGCTGGATCCGATCTACTGATCGAGCTTACCATGGCTAGATCTAGATCTCCTTTCTACTCCTCCACAGACCCTTCCCATCCCAATAGACTAGAGTATGAAGCTCCTCCTAAATCTAGTGTCGCTATATCTCCTTTTGAGTCTTTTCCCTGGCTAGGACCCTTCTTCACTTTGCAACTTGCACTAAACAACTCACACTCCCTCCAACACCTGTCTCTGGAAAATGGAAGATGATCTACTGCACAGATCTGCGTTTTGGATAACTCGCATGACCTCTTTTGGAAATCTTATACATGTGAAAATTTCGAAACCTGGAATCCTATTGCAGCAACTAGAAATTATTCTCCTAATTTAAAATTTAACAATTTATTTACTGTTTCCTACAACCAATATTGAACAACTCACACTGCAACCTACAAAATAAAACTATGGAAGAATAGATTCTAGCATACACACATAAATTTACATAGTTAGTTTTGGACAAATGTCCCTGGAAAAACCCAACTTGGGAAAACCGATGTAGCAGTGAGGGTTTTATTTTATTATGCAGCAGTGAAATCTAAGTACATCTATGGATGCCCAACTGGAAATCCAAACAACAAGAAAATCTGACAGAAATATTCCCTAAGCAACCTCGACACTCGCGCTTCCTGCACTCATTCTACCTGCACTCGCGTTCCCGCACTTGTGTTCCTACACTCGTGTGTTCCTGCACTTGCGCATTTCTTCACTTGCACTCCTGTACTCACATGTTTCTGCACTTGTGCATTCCCGCATGGGGAATAACTCAGCCTCTTGCTACTGTTGATTTGGGGTAGCATCGGATGTGCTCTAGCCACGAAACTTGGTGGAGAGGTTGGGGCACATGAGATATCCAATACCCAAAAAGGGTTTGGGCAGATTCTAAACAGATAAGGAGATATTAAAATAATTAATATTTTTAATGGAGTCCCTAAGTCTAAACTTAGGAAAAATAAAATATTATGTGTATTAATATGATATGTTGTTAAAATGGTCCAAAAGACATGATCAAGCCAAATCTATCTTAGGCCATGATATTAGGGACTTAATCTCGGCCGTTGAGATGTCAACAGGAAAAGTATAAGAGGAGGCTTGAGGGTCACTTGGAGAAGACACCAGAGTGATTAGTCATTCTATTCTCTAGAGCAGGGTTTGCTAAGAGAGATAGAATTAGTGATCGGGAGATGCCACTGAGGGGCAATTGAGTATAGAGAGACAAAGAGGCAGAGATAGTGCCAGGAGAGCAACGCAGTAGCCAAGGAGAGTGACGCGGAGCCAACTAGGGCTCATGCAGGGCCACGCAGAGGCAGTTGGGAGCTGTGCAAAGCCTCAAAGAGGCCAACGTTGCTGACGCAAAGGGCCAGAGGGTTGACGCAAGGCATCCCAGGGCTGACGCAGACCCATTTGGGGTGACGCAGGGCCAGCATGAGGTAGAGAGGGGCTGACGCAGTCCAGAGAGAGGCTGACGCTAGGGTTTCTAGAGCAGATTTGTGCTGAGTAGCTGCTGGAAGGATTATCCGGGCTTTCAGCTAGGAGCTTTGTCAGAAACTTAGAGGTATTACAGCCAACGAAATTCTGTTGGGTAGGCCATTTTCAGCACCCAGATTGTACTCTGATATTGCTTAATAAGAAAACCCTCAGACAGCTGCACTGGTTTTCCCACATTGGGTTTTTCCATGTACATTAGTCCAAAAATAATGGTGTCATATGGCGTGTTTGTTTCTATTTCTTTTAGTTACTGATCTGTAATATGTTGAGCATGCACTAGTGTTTGTTTTCAGTATTTACATTGTAAATAACTTGTTAAGGAAAATAACAAGTAGGTAGGAATAAATCAGATAAAGTGCATGGAGGGTTTCTAACTAAGTAAACTTAGAAACTTCAACATGGTATTAGAGCTATGTTGCAGGAAACGTAGGGCAAGGGGGCGTTTCCGTACGGAAACGGGTACGAAACGCTGAAATATGTTTGGTACGGCCCTGAAACGCATTTCAGGCTGTACTGCCACGTTTCACGAAACTGAAACGTGGCCGGTACGGCCTGAAACGCGTTTCAGGGCCATACGGCTCACGTTTCAGCGTTTTAATTGTGCTTTTTTTTTTTTAATTTAGTTTGTTTCCTAATTTATTTTTAGGTTATCCTAGTGACTTCTAGTTGCTTCTAGATGCCTGTCTAAAGTTATAAAAGTGAACTTTTGCCCTAGTGTTGATACACAGTTCATGGTAAAAGGATGAAATTGAAAAATAAAGGAGAATATCACTTTTACTTTAAGATACAGGAGAATATCACTTTTACTTTAAGATACAGGAGAATATCACTTTTACTTAAATTTTTAACATTACCATGAAATGACTCAGGATGTTTGAGAGTGGTTTCGCCCTCATTGGATTTCATATGGAGAAAGTAGAACTTTAGATCTCACTCAAAATCCAGCAGACTTATCTGTTTTTCAAGATTTCAGGATTAGGGAGACTGCAATGTTTCCATTGGATTTTATCATGTACTAGGGTATGGAACTTGTATTTAATCAAGAGAACCAAGCCCTCTATGCAGGGGAGACTCCCAATAATGAAGAACATGTAGGGTACTAGGGTATGAAACTTGTATTTAATCAAGAGCACTAAGGTCGTTCGACTATGCAGGAGGAGACTCCCAATCAAGCACGAAACAAGAAATTAGAAATTTCTCGTGGCTGATTTTGGATATTTCTATTTTCATTATGTGATCATTCATGAGTAAATGAGATGTAAATTTAGAGGACTTACTAGTTATGCATTACAATTGACAATTTTATCATAATGTAATAAATTAGAATGTATCATATATGCTTTATGATTGCACATATTTCTTAAATGTCCTAATATATATATATATTCGTGTTTCCCCGTTTCCAAAATTTGGGGAGGTCGCTTTTCGTATCGCTTCCCGTTTCGGAAACTCGTACCCATTTCCCCGTTTCATGCAACTTAGTATTAGAGTGTGATTGCAGATCACAGGAGGACTAAAGGACATTAGCGAGCGGAGCAATAGCAGTAGAAAACAACTGTTTCGAGGAGACAGAAGTTGTTTGTAGCAGAGCAGCAACAAGGAAGGGTGACGCAGTGCCTGTGTCATCAAGGGTGAGCCGGGAAGAGGCAGCACAAAGGCAAAGGAAGGCAAGATAAGCCTCTCGCAGAGCCAAGCAGTAGCTGGGAGGGCTGATGCATTGGCTGAGGAGGCCGGATTGCGGTGCTGGGATTGCGTAAAGCCTAGGAGTGAATACCTTCAGGTTGTTGGGGTTTAGAAGGCTACAGGAATATTGTAGAGTGGAGCTGGTGGGGTGCTGTAGTCAGAACCGTACCTGACAAAGCAAGGCCAGAGGAGTTGCTACCGAGGGTTCTAGTCGAGGAATCCGAATCAATGGTGCAGTTGCACAAGGCGATTAGAGTAGGGGGCATCTTGACAGCGACAGAAGGATTTCTAGGAGGGAAATCAGGACTCAGAGGGAGTCCATAAGAGAACTTCCATACGGGAAGTAGAGACTCAGAGGAGTTGAACAGAGAACTTCCTGGAGAGAAGTAGAGGCGCATCATGGCACTACACGGAGTAAGAGACCAGGATAGACTGGACGGAGCATCGAACTTCGCAGTCTGGAAGGCCATAATCTTATCCATACTTGACAGGAATCGTGTCAAGAACTTCGCCTTGAAGGTAATAGTTGTCCCAGTCAACCCCAATGATAATGATAGGTACGAGGAGGCGATCGCGAGGGCCAAGAACATTATCCTTGACGAGGTCAAGGATCATGTAGTACCACACATAGCCGAGAAGGAAATGACATTTGAGATGTGGAAGGCTCTGAAAAAGCTGTACCAGCATACTTTTGTGCAGAGAAGAATGCTACTTGATAATCAATTGAGGTTGTATCAGATGAAGAAGGGAGAACTGATTGACACCTTTCTTGGAGGATTCAATGAGATCCGAGATCAGTTAACTGCAATAGGGGCGACACCGGATCAGGAGCTGATGGTGAGGATTCAGGACAACCCTAAATGTTGTCTCAGAAGACTGGGAAGTATTTGTCCAAAGCATACTGGGCAGAGGGACACTTCCACCTTGGGACAAGATGTGGGCAGCTCTTCACCAGGAAGAGATCAGACAACAGTCGAAGACAGGTAGCAGCAGCAAGGGGATAAAAATCAAGCAAGAGGAGGAGGAAGACATGGCCCTAACATTTGACAGAAAGCAGGAAAAGAGAATGAAGAAGGATCTCTCCAAGATCAAGTGCTTCCACTATGGGGAGTTGGGTCATTATGCGACCTAGTGTCCAAGGAAGAGAATTAAGGGAGAGTCTTCTGAGACTAAGGTAGCGCCAACACAGGTAGAGAAGGAAGTTTTGACAGACGATGGTTGTGCCATGAGTGCACATGCACCACTTGAGCGGAAGTGGGGAGACATCGAGCTGTAGTCAGGTGGACTATAGTCGATGAGGGGCAGGATCCTCAAGGAACCCAGCCTCTTGGATTAGACCTTGCTACAGGAGCCTCGAAGAGGAGTAGCAGGACTGACTAATATGGGTAGAGACGGATGCAGAAGGAGTGGCAGAGAGAGCTACAGTGCAGGATTCTCGAGACAGCGCGAAGCTAGCAGGCTGCAGCAGTGCGAGAGGCACAGGAGTGTTGCACCAGTGCAGGATGGCAGAGAGAGGTGTGCAATGGTGCGAGATGCAGGGAGTTATTGCGGCAACGTAGAGGTCAGAGAGGGAGCACTTGTTAGCGGCAGAGGGAGCTTCAGCATCAGTGGGTGTCTCTAGCTCAACAGGGAGGTTAGATTGGGAGATCGGTTACTTACTTCTCAGTAACTGAGTTACAGTGCAGCAGTGGGCAGCACGATGCAACATGATGAGAGGAGGTGCAGTGCAAATGCAGTGCTAGGAGAAAGGACTAGCAATAACAAAGATGCAGAGAGAGCTGTCGTACAGATGCAGTAGTGGCAGTTGCAGAACCATGGACAGCAGCACATGATGCAACAATGCAGAGGATGTTGGGTAGGAAGGCCTAACATCAGCACAGACACTGATGTTGGATGATCAGAGTAATACTTAGTGAGGAGTATTGCCAGAGGATAGTCCTCGCTAAGAGGGAGTGTTGATTTGCAGTAGCATCGGATGTGCTCTAGCCATGAAACTTGGTGGAGAGGTTGGGGCACATGAGATCTCCAATACCTAGAAAGGGTTTGGGCAGATTCTAAACAGTTCAGGAGATATTAAAATAATTAATATTTTTAATGGAGTCCCTAAGTCTAAACTTAGGGAAAATAAAATATTAATGTGTATTAATATGAATCTGTGTTAGAATGGTCCAAAAGACATGGATCAAGCCAGACCTAATCTTAGCCGTTGATTAGGGACTTAATCTCGGCTGTTGAGATGTCAGCAGGAAAAGTATAAGAGGAGGCTTGAGGATCACTTGGAGAAGACACCAGAGTGATCAGTGATTCTATTCTCTAGAGCGGGGTTTGCTAAGAGAGATAGAATTAGTGATCGGGAGATGAGGCTGAGGGGAAACTGAATACAGAGAGACAGAGAGGCAGAGATAGTGCCGGGAGAGTAGTGTAGTTGCCAAGGAGAGTGACGCAGAGCGAGCCAGGGCCATGTAGAGGCAGTCGGGAGCTGTGCAGAGCCTTAGAGAGGCTAGCGTTACTGATGCAAAGGGCCTGAGGGTTGACGTAGGGCATCTCAGGGCTGATGCAGACCCATCTGAGGTGACGCAGGGCCAGTGTGAAGCAGAGAGGGGTTGAGGCAGTCCAGAGAGAGGCTAATGCTGGGGTTTCTGGGGCAATTTGTGCTGAGTAGTTGCCGGAAGGATTATCAGGGGTTTCATCCAGGAGATTTTTCAGAAATTGAGACGTATTACTGCCAAGGAAATTCTCTGTTGGGTAGGCCAGTTTCGGCACCCAGATTGTAGTTTGATATTGCTTAATAAGAAAACCCTCAAATAGTTGCACCGGCTTTCCCACATTGGGTTTTTCCAGGGACATTAGTCCAAAAATAATGGTGTCATATGGCGTGTTTGTTTCTGTTTCTTTTAGTTGCTGATCTGTAATATGTTGAGCATGCACTAGTGTTTATTTTTAGTATTTACATTGTAAATAACTTGTTAAGGAAAATAACAAGTAGATACGAATAAATCAGATAAAGTGCATGGAGGGTTTCTAACTAAGTAAACTTAGAAACTTCAGCGGCTACTGCCTTTCCGGATCTGGAAATCTTCCTTTGGATCACTGTCCTTGCCCCTCACTGACACTACGTCCCTCTTTGGCTCGAACTTTACTGTTGCTAGCTCAATTTGCATAAGGAACTATTGCTCAAGTGTCTTCTCCAAGTGCCCATCGACTTCTTCTTATAATCCTCTGTTGGTACTCCAACGTCCAAGATTAAATCTTAATCGATGCCTAGGATTAACTAGAAGTCGATCCGTGTGAGTTTCTAGAACATTCACACCTTGACTTAATTAATTATGATTAGTTAACGATATTCCCTAAGTTTAGACGTAGGAAATATTTAAAAACTAGCTAATAATCTAATTAGCTCATTTCTAGGTGGAATTTCCAGAAACAATTTCTGGGTTTTGGAGATCTCCTGTATTCTAGCCTCTCCACAAAATTTCGTGGCTAGAACACATTTAATGCTACAAAAACTAACACTCCCTCTTAGCGAGGAATGTGTTATGGTGCTCTACTGCATATCCTGTGACAACACCCTGTCTTTGCATCATCTCTTGTCATGTTGATGATGTCTGGCAATATTGCCCACCAACCACTATGCAACTCTGATATACGCTGCATTTGTACTGTTGCTGACTTTTCCATACTGTTGCCAACATTGCATCTACACTGCAACTCCCTCTCATCTGTTGTTGCTGCAACTGAGAAGCATCCTATATTGAATCAATTGTGATCAGTATAAAGCATCTGTCACCCAAGTCTCTGGCTACTGCTACTATTTTTGTTGTCACTGAATAATCTGCGTTGTTGCTTACTCTGCACTGTTGCCAACTCTGCACTGCACTCCTCAACATTTGACTGCTACTAGACTCCGCATTTGTCACTTTGGCATCTGACTACATCTACTACCACTGGTCCATCCTGCTATTGAATACTGTGAGCCCTCGTAGCAAGGTATTGATCCAAGAGGTGGACTTCCTCAAGGATCCTGCCCATCTGTAGCGCTCTGGGACTACAAAACCAAGTCACTCCACCTCAATCTTAGAGGTATGTTAGCGATCATAGTGAAATCTAATCTACTCATATTGCTGCTGCTACTGCTTTGTTGATGCTTTTGCACTACTGTTGCTCCCTCCTAACAACTCACACTGTCATCTTGTACTAGAAACTTGACTGCATAGCTCTACACTGGGAATATTCTGGCTGGAACTACACCTACATCTTGCAACTGGGCAATTCGCACTGCCTGTATCACTACATCTAGCTCTGCAACTATTTCCCGGGTACTGATTGCAACTAGATTTGCAATTGTCTAATGACAGATTGCATCTGCTAACATTGAACCTGCTACTATGATACTATGGGCTCCTGCAGCAAAGGTGATGGTCCCGCTGCAACAATCTGGAACTGATCTGGTTGATCTCCTTGTTGCCACTGTGTTAGACCCTGCCCATCTGGCACACCAGAGTCTCATACTCCTCCTCCACCTGGATCTGGTGCCCCACTATCTTCTTTCAAGCCTAGTCCCTAGGTGGGACCCTTCCTTTCTTTGAAACTCACACTAGATAACTAGTAAATCCTCCAGCATCTGCCTTCAACAACTGGAAGTCGATCTACTGCCCAGATCTGCATTATGGCTAACTTGCATGACCTCTTCTGGAAATCTCGTACGACCATCCCTGTAGAGCTACAAAATATGGAAATTAAAAACTAGAGAAATAAACCTCAAAAATCTCCCTCTCTCCCTCTGCTCAATTGCTGAATTTTCTACTCACACTCCCTTCTGGAGTGAGAAAATATGCTCACAACAACTAGCAATCTGCAATTGGTAAAAAAATTAGATCTCTAAGACTCAAGATCCCCTAAGAGAAATTTTCCCTCTATGTGTGCTCTTCTTTCACCCAATGCTAGCTCTGCTCTAGCAAACTGCTGCAAAAACTATTGCATCTAGCTAGCGATCTGCTCTGCGAAAATACTAGGTTGCTCCCTCTGCCTCTAGAATCCCTCAATCTGGAGAGATCGAATTTTTTTGTCCCTCTTTCAAAAAAATCGAATCCCTTCAAGAAATTTGACCTCTTGGCAAAGTTACTGCACTTCCCTCTAGGGTTTTGATCTACTGCCCACACTAAACAGTGAAACTCCTCCTTGTTGATTTTCTGGTAGCACCGGATATGCTCTAAGTCTCAAATTTTGCAGGGAGGCTTGGGCACATGTATTCCAAATAACCCAAAAAGTGTTTTGGGAAATTCCAACCAGAAACAATTTTATTAAAATAATTAATTATTTTTAATGGCACCCTAAGTCTAAAGATAGGAAAATAAAATAATTAATGGGTATTAATCTAATTGTGGGTGCAACTTCTAGAAGAAGACAAGGATCAAGCAAAAATGATCTTAGTCGTTGATTAGATTCTAATCCGGGTCGTTGAATGTCAATGAGAAGATTATTTAAGGAAACTTGAGGGTCGTTTGGAAGACACACAGAGAGTTGATCAATCAGATTGAATTGCTGAAGCTAGAGGCAGCACAGTGATTTGTAGTGATCACACAGAGAGGGGAAGATGGAGTTTTGGTTGGAGGATCTTCTTTGAAGCCAAGAATACTTAGCAGAGAGGCAGAGAGACAACAGAAGGAGGCAGCGCAGTACCCAAGATGGGTTGACGCTGAGTCAGAAGGGCTCAAGTAGAGGTAGTGCAGTCCTCCAAGCAGAAGTCCGAAAATTTGCTGAGGTTGACATTTTTGAGCCAGGAGGGCTAGAATCAGCTCCAGAAGGCAAATCGATTCCCAACAGAGGTGATGCAGTGCCTTAGAGGTTTACGCAGGGCCCACGCAGGGTAATGCAAAAGTAGCTAATAACTCGTTGGTTTAGTTGCTAGATCAGCCGGGACTTGCAGTGTAGAGTGAGGTAATCTCACTAATTTCTTTTGCTGAGTGATATTCTCTGTAATTGGATTTCCAGGAAGGCATCCAGAAGTTGTATTCAGAAATACTTCAGCTTAATAATAGAAAGCCTCAGATCTGTTGCACCGGCTTTCCCGCATTGGGTTTTTTTGGGGACATTTGTCCAAAAACAACTGTGTCACTTGAGTGTATTGTTTCTCTATTATTCAGTTTCTTGTTTCGGCATATAATTTAATTGGTATAGGCTGCAGTGTATGTCCTTCAATATTTTTTGTAGGAAACTGCAAATAACTTGTTTGTGCAAATCTAACAAGTAGGATAAATATCATCAGTGTTGCAGTAGGAATTCTCGGGTTTAACAAATTTTCACATGGTATCAGAGGGAGTGCAAGTGAAGCAAGAAGAATAATGCCAGAGAACCCAGCACTGAGCAGAAAAGGAGGTCAAAAAAGCTACAGGAGGTAGCAGTTCGAATCCCCAAAGGGGTTTGCGCAATCCTAGCTGGAGGGTTGATTTTCGAGGCAGTCTCTCCCTGATTAAGTCGACAAAGAGAAGGGCTTCCAGATCGAGATCTTGCCATAGCAGAGGGAGCAGCATTGAAGCCTCAACATGAGGAGGAGCTAGTGGGACGTAGCTTTTCTGCAGTCCGTTTTGCTGGGCAGAAAGACATCAAAAGAGAAGAGAAGCACTTTGAGGGAATTTTCCTTAGAAGACTTTCCACCAAGAAGTTTGTTTTCTTATTGGCTGAGCAGTAGCAGTAAGAAGCAGAGGAGTTTTTTGACATTTCGTGGTAGAGATGGAAACTAGTGGGCTAAGAGATCAAGATAGGTTGGATGGGGCATCCAACCACGTCATCTAGAAGGAAAGAATGTCATTCCTTCTAGAGGAGCATGCTCTCAAGACATATGTCAATAGCATGGTGGTTGTGCCTGTAGATCAGGATTCATTAAAGAAGTACAAGGTAAAAATGACGAAGGCAAAGAGAATGATCCTCGATGAAGTGAAGGATCATGTAGTCTGTGACATTGGTAGCAGAGGAACTACTAAGGAGATGTGGGATGCATTGTCTACGCTGTATCAAGGATCTTTCGAGCAGTGAAAGATGTACTTAGAGTAGAAACTGAGATCTGCAGAGATGCAAAAGGGGAAGCGTATAGATCCTTTCCTCACGAAGCTTCAGGAGACCCAAGATGAGTTATCAGCTATGGGGTCTACACCTCAAGATTCCGATTTGGTTAGACTGGCCCTCAATTCTATCTCAGATGAGTGGCAAATCTTTGTCTAGAGTATCCTGGATAGGGCGACTTTACCGAATTGGGATGAGATGTGGGCAGCTCTCAAGCAAGAGGAGATGAGGAGAGACTTGGTCAAGTGTAAGCTTGATGGAAACAGCAGCAGTGGGTCGAAACCCAAGGAGGAGGATGAGAATGCATCCCTTGCATCGAAGGGGCAGCAGGAGCAGCAGAGGCGGAAGAAGGACGTATCGAAGATAAAGTGCTTCAGGTGTGGTGAGATGGGTCACTAAGCTACACAGTGTCCTCTCAGGAAGAAGGACAAAGATGAGAAGCACGATCTGAAGGCTGCACCCGCGAAGATCGAGGAGGAGGAGTTTGCCATGACAGCCGAGATACCGCCAAGAGGAGGTGGGCTGATTTGGAACTGTAGTTCGAAAGAGCTACATATGGGCAGGATCATTGAGGAACCCACCTCTTGGATCAAATCCTTGCTACGGGAGCCTAGATCAAAAGTAGTAGGATGGACTAGTGTCGAATGGTGCCGAGGAGTGTCAAAGAGACAGTTGCAATGGCTAGGAGCACCAGAGAATGAACAATGCAGAGCAGAGTTGGCAGTAGTGCGGATGGTACAGAGCAGAGGTCAGCAACAACGCAGAAGAATCAAAGGGTCAATGCAGAGACTAGCAACAGTCAAGCTCTAGCATTCACATGGTATCATGATGAACACAATTATCTTAGTAATTTGGGATGTTTTTCCGTTGCTGATGTAGTAGCAGCAACACTTTGCAGTGTAGGGGCCATTGGCAGTGGCAGTGCCAGCAGTAGCACGCATGCAAAAATTCAAAGGGAGTTGCAATACGAATGTAGTGTTGACAGTGGCAGGGTCAGTAGCAGTATAGATGCAACATTTGCGTAGTGGTTGGTGGACAGCATGTCCAACATCAGCAATGCATAGGGAGATGTTACAAAACAAAGTGATGCTTCAACAGGTTGCATTGCTAGAGCACATTCCTCACTAAGAGGGAGTGTTGATTTCTGGTAGCATCAGATGTGCTCTAAGTCTCAAATTTTGCAGGGAGGCTTAGGCACATGTATTCCAAAGAACCAAAAAAGCGTTTTGGGAAATCCCACCCAGAAACAGTTTTATTAAAATAATTAATTACTTTTAATAGGACCCTAAGTCTAAAGTTAGGAAAATAAAATAATTAATGGGTACTAATCTAATTGTGGGTGTAGCTTCTATAGGAAGACAAGGATCAAGCAGAAATGATCTTAGCCATTGATTAGCTTCCAATCTAGGCCTTTGAATGTCAACGATAAGATTATTGAAGGAAGCTTGAGGGTCATTTGGAAGACACACAGAGAGTTGATCAGTCAGATCGAATTGCTGAAGCTAGAGGCTGCACAGTGATTTGTAGTGATCACGCAGAGAGGGGTAGAGGGAGTTTTGGTTGGAGGATCTTCTCCGAATCCAAGAATACTCAGCAGAGAGGTAGAAAAACACAGAGAGGAGGCAACGCAGAGGCTAGAGAGGGTGATGCATAGCTAGGAAGGGCTCGCACAAGCCTCACACAGAGCATGTAGAAGCCTGAATTTGCTGAGGAGGTTGACGTTTTTGAGCCGGGAGGGTTGGAATCAGCTCCAGAAGGCAAATCGAATCCCAACAAAGGTGACCCAGTGCCTTAGAGGCTGACATGGGCCCACGCAAGGGCAGCACAGAAGTAGTCGGGAACTCGTTGGTTTAGTTGTCGGATCAACCACAACTTGTTGTGTAGAGTGAGGTAATCTCACTAGTTTCTTTTGCCGAGTGATATTATCTGTAACTAGATTATCGGGAAGGCAACCAAAAGTTGTATTCAGAAATACTTCAGCTTAATAATAAAAACCCTCAAATCTACTGCATCAGTTTTCCCGCATAGGGTTTTTCCGAGGACATTTGTCCAAAAACAACCGTGTCACTTGTGTGTATTGTTCCTCTGTTGTTCAGTTTCTTGTTTCGGCATATAATTTAATTGGTCTAGGCTACAGTGTATGCATTTCGATGTTTGTCGTAGGAAACTTCAAATAACATGTTTGTGTAAATCTAACAAGTAGGAGAAATATCATCAGTGCTGCAGTAGGAATTCCCGCGTTTAAGGAATTTTCACACTTCTTTCTTCACTACTGAGCTCTTTGGCTGATCATCTGCACTTTGATACCATGTGAAAATTCTGATACCAAATCCTATTGCAGCAACTAAAAATTATTCTTCTAATTGTTAATTAAATTTAACAATTTATTTATTGTTTCCTACAGCAAATACTGAACCACTCACACTGCAACCTACACAAATTAAACACGGAAGAATAAATCCTAGCACATACACATAAATTTACACAGTTATTTTTGGACAAATGTCCCGGAAAAACCCAACTTGGGAAAACCGGTGGAGCAGTTAGGGTTTTATTTTATTATGCAACAACGAAATCTGAGTACATCTATGGATGCCCAACTGGCAATCCAAATAGCAAGAAAATCTGGCAGAGATATTCCCTAAGCAACCCTAGCACTTGTGTCGTCTGCACTCACTTTCCTGCACTCGCACATCCCTGCACTTGCGCGTTCCTGCACTCATGTTCCTGCACTCACGTTCCTGCATTGGGAATAAGTCAACCTCTTGTTAGTGCCCTCCAGATCTAGAAATCTTCCTCCAGATCACTGTCCCTGCCCCTCACTGACACTACGCCCCTCTCTGGCTTGAGCTATACTGCTACTAGCTCGATCTGCACAAGGAACTACTGCTTAAGTGTCCTCTCCAAGTGCCCATCTACTTCTTATAATCCTCTGTTGGGACTCCAATGGCCAAGATTAAATCTTAATCAATGGCTAGGATTAATTAGTAGTCGATCTATTTGAATTTCTAGAACATTCACACCTTGACTTAATTAATTGTGATTAATTAACCATATTCCATAAGTTTAGACTTAGGAAATACTTAAAAATTGGTTAATAATCTAATTAAGTCATTTCTAGCTGGAATTTCCAGAAACGATTTCTGGGTTTGGAGATCTCTTGTATTCTAGCCTCTACAAAAAATTTCGTGGCTAGAACACATCCGATGCTACAAAAACTAATAATGCAGTCATCTCTGGAAAACTGCAAAAATATGTGATACTCAAAATTGGAGAAATTTATCTCACTACTCCAACTGACAAATCGATCTAGAAACCCTCGGTTTCCTCTGCAAAAACAAGCTCGGCTTCCTCTACAAACTCGCACCTCTTTGCCTACAGGTAGCATTGGATCCTGCAACCTGCACTAGATCCTGGAATTCATACTGCTTACTGAGAAATGTGTTCAAAAAATAGATCTGGCGAACATATTGCCTCCTTCGATCTCTAAAGATATTCGCACCTCCTCCTAAAAATAGATCCCAGAACTAGAGATGAAATCACTACCTCAAATCTGCTAACTGGGTAAGCTACCTATTCGATTTTCTTGTTTTAACAGCCTTCTGTAGAAAATTGACCTTTCTCTGACTCTGAGAATACTAAAGAAATGAATTTTGAAATCTCCTTCTCCTTCCTACTTGGCCTTCCCTCTACTACTTACACTATTTGAGGAATGCGCAGATCTTCCTCTAGAAATCCTTCTCCGGCTAATATACTGCCTTCAATTGCTCACTGAGACTACTCACTCTACCTTCTAGATGATCTTTCTGGTAATTGGCATGCAAACTGTAACCTCTGCAACTTGAACTGGTTAGTAAAGCAAACTTGCATTGAAAAAATACTTTTCCTGCTATGGCCCTCTGCTATTGGAAATCATGGCCTCCTTCCTGCACTAGAAAACTGGAAACCCTCTGAGAAATAACTGGAAATATCCTTTGTGTGCTTTTCTCTTCCTTCCCTACGTAAACTTGTAGTTGAAACCCTTGTTGCAAAACCTCTACACCCATATCTGATCAACAAATGAACTGATTTTCTCATTGGAACCCTCAATTTGACAAATCCACTATTTGCTGGAATTTAGCTCGAGGAAAATTGAACTTTTCTTGCACTTTGCTTTTGGAAATTGATTTTCTTACCCAACAATTTGCACTACCTGGCTGGCATGCGCAAATCTAAACTCTGAGCTTCAGATCTCCCTCTGAAAATACATGAACTCCTTGATCTCTTTCCTCTAAGCCTCTAATCTAATCTTTAATGCTCTAATTCCATGTGAAATTTCCTCGAAATTGCAGCAACTGGAATTTATCCTCCTCCCTGATTAGGAGTTTAATTGTTTACGCAATTAACAATAAATTACACTACAATTCTTCACAATAAAAAAATGTTGCAGAAGTAAATCAGGAACTGAGAAATAGATGCATGCATATAGAAAATAGACACCAATATTTTGGAGTGAAAAGTTCCCGGAAAAACCCTGAAGGGAAAACTGGTACAGCAAATGAGCGTTTATTTATTATGCAACAATTTGAGAAATTTTTACAAATGGATTCCCTACTGGTTATCCTCTAGAAATATATTGACAAAATAGTCTGGAGATCTCAGATCTCCTTTACTAATCAACTTGGCCTCCTCTGGCTTGTTCGCACCCCACACTAACAACTCGCACTACCTCCTAGAACATGCATTGCAACCTCTAAGAAACATGCACAACCCTGGATCTGCCTCCAATTGGGCCATCTAGCCTCCCTCTGCCTCTAGAAGTGACTCACTCTACCTCCTGAAAGTAGATCTGGCCTCTGGAAACTAAATCAACCCTCTTTCAACAACTCGCACTAGGGTTTCTGGCTATTCGCACTACTTCTATGGCCTTCTCTGCAGATGAATTCAACCTCACTTTTCCTACCACTCTGGAACTGAAAAATCACTGGGAATCTCTTTGGAATCCAGCGCCCAAATATTTTGCTTCTCCCATTCTCCAATGCTACCCCCCTAGCTCAAACTGCACCCTCACTGATACTGTGAACTAGGTAGCTCGATCTACCTCTCACAGTTCGATCACACTGATCTTTCTGAAACTATCTGCAAACCCTTCGACCTGCTCTTATAATCTCCCATTGAGTCTTCAACAGCCATGATTAAATCTCCGTCAATAGCTAAGATCAATTAGAATTCATCAATAGAAGTCCCTAGAGAAATCTCAAATATCCTTAATTAATTAACTTTAATTTACCACTTTTCCTAAGTTAGACTTCGGAAATAATTTAATTATGGCAAATTAATTTAATTAAGGTGTTTCCCAAGCTTATCTTGAAAAACCTTTTATGGGTTTTGAAGATCCAATGTTCCTTAGCCTCTTAACATCATTTCAGACTAGAATACCTATCCGACGCTACCATAACTAAAATGGTGTATTGATTCTTTGCTTAATTTCTAGTTTTATGTTGTTGTTCATAGTGCATATTTATGTTATTCACTAAATATTTCTTATAGGAATATTACAAATTGTTAAAGAAAAAGAAAGGAAACTACTTTTTTATTGTATTTTCAGCTTATCTCCTTATAGCTTTGCTCAAATGTTGAGTGTAGACACTTGCTAGATGGGGAATTAAAATCCACATCCAATGAGTACCCACTCTGCATACTTCCAAGTAAACACACTTCGAAAAAATTGAAAATACAAGGAAAAATCATATTGAATACACTTTTTCATGTATTTTCATTTTTTTTCGATGTGGATCTACTTGGAAATATGCAAAGTGCGTACTCGTTGGAAATGGATTTAATTCCCCATCCAAAGGGTGTCTATACTCAACATTTGAGCAAAGCTATAAGGAGATAAGCCAAAAATACAATTAAAAAAATTAGTTTTCTTCTTTTCCCTCCAAAATACTTACTCCTAGGGATGACATCCTCATCTTGAATTTTATTGGTTATTTTAAAGTTAATTTTGTTAGTACATTTTTTGTTTCGAGGCCCATTTTTTACCTCTAAATTCCCCTAATATCCCTACAAAAAATGTGGAGGGTTGTTATCTATATATAAATTTCAAATGAAAATGAACATGTATTGGTGGGAATGAAATTTACCTTTGAAATGTTTATCAATGAGGATAATGCAATCCAAAACATGAAAATTATCTAATGCAATCAAAGCAATGGAAAAATATATCCTTGTAAAGTATCAAAGACATCTAAAATAAATTGTTTTGACTTGCCTCGGGAAGGACATCGTAACAAATATCGTTACATAATTGTGTTGAACAATTATCTTCACAATGAGTGACATGTACTGCAGAGGCCACGACCATGCCAACAGCTAATCCTATTATAACCTGCACCATGAAACAAAATACAAAATGTTATCAACATATCTATTGTATTTTTATCATACATAAACGCAAATCCCTTATTTACATTCTCACAACCAAATAGTCCAATTTATAATTCAATGTCAACAATAATTTTTGACCCTATGGTCTTTTCCATAAAGAATTTTTTGGATGATATAATCGTTTGCATGTTAAGTTCTTAGGCATGCAAGATACAAATAGTAGAAATTTTCAAAACAAGCATGCTGGAGTTTAGATATTACTTTCTTGCATCCAAATTATGTGAGCCTATAGAATTCACCAAAAGTATATCATCAATGTAGTAAAAACATCAATTACTAGTAGTAATCTTGAAATTTGTCACAAATAATAACATTGTAGAAGTTTGTGTAGCTAATTACATGACAAGACTTTAAGTTCCCTCTCCTTGATTAACAACTCCATCCCTAGTTGTTGTTTACGTACTACCTTTCCCCTCAGCCCTCCTTCCTATTGTAGCAGCAGGGGGATTGCCCTCCCCTCTGCTGTCTTGGAGTTAGAACAACACAATTGATATGCATAGATTGCTTATCCTTTGAATAATTTATTGTGTCTATATCACTTAGGTGATCAAAAGAGAAAAGCATTAAGGTTAAAGTAATTGAAGCATTGTTTGATTCAAGGAGGTTTAGGTTGGAAAAATACAGAAGGATTAGTACTGAGATGTGTTGGTGAGGCTGTAAAAGGCTCATGATAGATTTGCATACAGGATTTTGTGGTAGATATTATGCACCTAAAACAATAGTACACAATCATTGGCCATGTTTGCAAATGTCCATTGTTTCATCAGATCATGTAAACCTTGTTAACTGTTTGCAAGTAGGAAATATTCAGCAGCCTTATGTTTGCAACCAGTGGTTATTGAGCCACCATTTCAACAATGGGGCCTCTTACACTTTTAGAGTAACTACCTTTAGAGAAACACTTGATGGGTTGTGATGTTGCTTTTTTAATGAGATATCTAGCTCATCATCTCATATTCAAACATGTTCTTCCACTGAATTCCATTAAATACATACCTGTGGTGCTCTAGATTGATACTGCATTGATATATTAGATCTTGTGCCCTACACTTCAGATCATATTTGTGCCAGCAGATGGTACTTCATGATGATATATCTTCAGTTGGTATGATTTATGTGTGATTTCCTTTCTTAAAAGTGGCGTTGATGGTTTCTAACTTGTTATAAACATTGGGTTTGAACTAATAACTCTTAACTAATAAAAAATTTACTATTTTGCCTCATCTACCATGGGGGTCCATAATTTTCCTTAGATAAGTGTATCTTGACCTAGGCCAACAGATACTACTGGAGATCAAGGTGAATAGAATAATCCATATCTTAATCATACATAACATTTTCCACCATTTCCTTTACACTACCATCCCATTTACATAAAAATACAATCCTTGCTTATGAGTGGCCTATCAAATGTCATCCAACAAGGTTTAATGAAGAAATGGAAAAAAATCAAATTTTTACTTTCCATTGATTGAA
The DNA here is from genome assembly GCA_000404065.3 of Pinus taeda. Classification (NCBI taxonomy): domain Eukaryota; kingdom Viridiplantae; phylum Streptophyta; class Pinopsida; order Pinales; family Pinaceae; genus Pinus; species Pinus taeda. The sequence continues at coordinate 187,061 of APFE030298924.1, forward strand.
AGGTGTGTTGGTGAAGAAGATTCATGTTCTCCTTGGTTAATTGCCATGGTCATCTTTCAGTTTTTTTCACATTATGCCTTTGATTGATGGACAATACTCTTGATATATATTTTGATAGTTATGAAGCATGCAACATCATCATGGTGTTGCCTTGGTATACTTGTTCATCTAGAGAGTGTTACACCTCTTTTCATGTATGAATGCTCTAACCCCCTAAGGGGCTCCATAGTGGTGATGTGAGGCATGTTGTGATGTGACATAGTGGTACAATGGCCTAGGAGATATGTTCTCTTACATTTGGAGCATGTTTGCAACATTTAATGGTGGTTTTAGCTCTTGTTTGACCAAAGGAAGGCCTATCTCGTGAGTGCCTTTCCTTCCTTGCATATTTTGATACTTAGAACACTTTGTGATGACATAGTCACTATTGATAAAATTCTCCCATTTTTACACATAATTTTATGTAATGTTTTTTGATTTTGGGTAGCATCGGATGTGCTCCAGCCTTGAAAATTGGTGGAGAGGCTAAGGCACATGAGATCTGCAAGGCCCAGAAATCGTTTGAAGAAATTCCACCCGATAAGGAGTTAAAATAATTAATATTTTTAATCGGTTCCTAAGTCTAAACTTCAGAAAATAAAAAATATTAATGTGTATTAATAAAATATGGGTGAGAAAGTTCTAAGTGATGAGGATCAAGCTAGTTCTAATCTTAGCCGTTGATTAGGGACTAATCTCGGTCATTGATTCGTCAACAGGAAAAGTATAAGAGAAGGCTTGAGGGTCAGTTGGAGAAACACCAAGTGATCAAAGAATTCGACTTTTTGGGGTGAGATTCGCTGAGGAAATCGAGTTAGTGATCAAAGTTACAACAAGGGGCAGTTCAGCAAAGGATTTTCATCCGAGGCTAAAGAATACCTAGCAGAGAGGGAACGCAGTGCCGGAAGAGACAACGCTGGCCCTAGAAGGGCTAATGCAGAGGCCGCAAAGTTGACGCAGAGAATGCAGAGGGCTGACGCAGTGAGACCAGAAGTCACAGAGGCTAATGGTAGGTCTCAAAGGCAGCGCTGGGGAGATTCTGTGGGGTAGACTGGGAGCAGATCATCAGATTCTGAGTCGGGATAGGGTGACATAGCGCCTGGAGGAGTGACGCAGTTCTAGAGCAATGCTTGGAGCAACTTTCGTTGTCCAGCATAGGGAACAGCCAGAGTCGCTGTGGGGTTTGATCATCCACTTTCTGATTTGTCAAAATCCCTGTCTCCGGATAGAGGTACTACTGCCGAGGATATTCTCTGTTGGGTGAGCCATTTCTGGCACCCTAGTTGTATTCACGAAATCTGCTTAATAATACAAATCCTCTATATGCTGCACTGGTTTTCCCGAATTGGGTTTTTCCGGGGACAATTGTCCAAAAATAACAGTGTCCCTTGTGTTATTGTTTCAATTTATTTTAGTGCATGATTTGTATATTTTTGAAGGTTGCAGTAGTGCTTACTTTTATGGTCACACCTTGGAGGTATCATGTGAGGATTATTACGCATGAATAGAGGAGTCGTCCACTTCTAGAGGCCTTTTCTGCTCATTCCATGAGATCATTCCACCATTGTAAGATAGATGTTGGCCTATTCTTTGCTTGGGAGGCTACTACACCATGTTTTAAACATTGAGTTATTTCTCCAAGTCAACCTCTTTCATTGTGAGGCATCCCCTCTCTTAGAGGTTTTTATGTAATTGTGGAATGTTTGGCTCGTGGCTTGACTTAGTCTCCTTCCATATGTGAATGACAAGTCACTTTTATGTAATTATCCTAGGTTAAATTTAAGGAGAAAGAAAATAATCTAGAATGAGAATGATGTAGAAGCTTCATTCATAAATAAAGGATCTCCTCTCATGCCAAATTGTTGGCTTATGTTGGATATCATTGAGAATACAATTTGTTGAAGATCTATCTATTGGAGGTGCTAGTGTTAATTTTTGTAGCTCTCTCTTTCTTGGTTATCTTCTTGGTGCATTAAAGATTTGTTATGATAGTTCAAGAGTTCTACTAACTTACAAGATCAATCCATTTGAGAGGTAACTCTACCACCAGGAAGGAGGTAATATACGGTTTATTCACTTCCTTCTTTCTTTTTTGGTTTAATAAGTGCTCAATTCTCTTTCTTGCTTTTCCTTTGTTTCCTTGACAAGGGTTTCAAGTATTTCATTTGTTTTGTAGTTGATACTGTTAGTGAATGTTTTTATCTTGTGGAATCTCCTCTTGTATGACCTTGATCTTTGTTGTCGCAAAATCTAGCAAGCCTTATAGAGGGGTACCCTGCAACACAATAACTAGACCAAGTGACAACAATAAGGTAGTAGCCCACCATCACCACAACTACTACCCCCTTCTCTCTATGGACTTTCACCAATAGGAGAGTCCTGGTAGGTAGGCCACCTAAGTGATTTTATATGCTTAAAGGTATAAGATGACTAAGAGGCTTCTAAGGGAAAGGAAAAATTTAGGTCCAAGGCTCCAACAATGAAGAAGGGGCAACTTGCTTTCCAAGTAGAGGCTAAATTGAGGCAATGCAAGACCTAGGGTTTGTTTGATATCTTGTGTGTTGGGATGACCCAAGGTCAAGATGCCAAGGAAAAGTTTCCAATAATAGGTATTGTTGAATTTTCTAAGTCTATCCATCAGAAAATTAATCTATATTCTACTGGTTTATTTCTTCTACTTGTCTAAAAATCGAACAAGTTATTTAATACATTAAATAGAAAAAAACACAATACAGTCACAACATCTACAAATCATCAACTGAAATAAACAAGCACACAAGTGACACCGTTATTTTTGGACAAATGTCCCTGGAAAAACCCAATCCAGGAAAACCGGTGCAGCTATTCAGAGGGTTATATTATTATGCAATTTATGTGAGTACAACAAGGTGCCTAACCGGCTCACATGATAGAGAAAATACACGACATCAAATACCTCTATATCTAGAAACAGGTATTCAGAAAACCTGTCCCACGAAACCCTCTCCAGCACAACTGAAGCTCAACGCTGGCCCTTTTGGCCTTTGCGTCAGCCTCCTACTGACTTGCGTCAGCCCTATGAGGCATTGCGTAACCTCTGGGAGCCTCTGTGTCACTCCCTTTGCCCTCTGCGTGGATGATGTAGTCTCTTTGGGCTTTGCGTAGCCTACACTAACTATTGCTCTCGCTCTCTCTACTTCTATGCTAGTCTCCCAGTATTGTCCCTGCCTCTCTACCTCATACTCACTACCTCTCACTGTTGATCATTGATTCAACTTTGATTAGCAACCTCGCTCTAGCAAAATAAATGACTAATCACTCTGGTGTGTTCTCCAACTGACCCTTAAGCCTCCTCTTATACTTTTTTCGTCGGTCCATCAATGACCGAGATTAAATCTTTAATCAACAACTAAGATTAGATTTGGCTTGATCCATGACTTTTGGAACCTTCTAACCCAATTTTATATTAATACCCATTTATTAAAAATATTAATTATTTTAATATCTCCCAAACCGTTTAAAATCTATCCAAACCATTTCTGGGCCTTGGATATCTCATGTGCTTTAGCCTCTCCACTAATTTTCATGGTTAGAGCACATCCGATACTATCCCAAATCAACACTCCCTCTTAGCAAGGGTTGTGCTTTAGTAATACTCCTCACTGAGCATCACATTGATTATCCGACACCAGTACCTATGCTGATGCTAGGCCTCCCTGCCCAACATCCTCTCCACTGCTGCATCCTGTACTACTGCCCATGGCCCTGCCACTGCCATTGTTTCATTGTGCGAAAGCTCCCTCTGCATCCGTGATGTTGCTGGTCCATCCTCACAACACTGCATCTGCACTACATCTGTCACGCTCCCACCCTGGTGGTACTCTTTCAACTACACAAACGGAGAGTGCAGCACCACCACCCATTTAATTTTTAACAATACTCACAAGTGTGGACTACGCCTAACATTCCATACTTTTTTTTTTCACTTTCTAAGTATTAACTTTCATAACACAGCAGAAACATTCAATCATTCTTCTTTCTTCATTATTACCATTTACACATGCACAACGGATAATTAATGGGAGGAGCAACTCCCTGAATATGAGTCTACCCACAATGATAATAATCTTTCATAAAATACAATTACAACCTTTGTGAGAAAATCCCAACTTCTCTTCAGCAATTTTTGTCAAAATGTGCAACTCGGTCTACACCATGCAGCCTTGCCCAAACCACTGTTTGGAACACCCACCAGTTCTACCGCTTGTCGCACCGTTCAACAAACTCGTTCAGAAACCCGTTTGGAACTTCATTCAGAAACCCATTCAGCAGCTCGTTCAGAACTTCGTTCAGCAGCTCGTTCAAAACTTTGTTCAAAAACTACTTCAGTAGTTCGTTAGGACTTCGTTCAACAACTCATTCGGAACTTCGTTTAGAAACTGATCCAGGTGGATGTTGGTGGCCACCCACCTATCCCATTTGGACCCCCGCAACTGTCACTTTTAGTCTTTTAGTTTCCGTAATTGTAGCACAATTTACTACTTTTAGTAGTTTTTTCAGGTCCTGAACTTCTGGAGCCGTTTTGAAACACTAAACGACGTTTTTTGGGAAACCTGGGGGTGACATGGTCCACAAACCCATGTTGCCCTTTCCAAAATGGTAGTTCTCGGATAGATCTTTCTAACGAGCTATTGTACACGTCAAACGGAGATCGTATGCCAAAGTTACGACCCCGGAAATTGATGTACAAATTTACCCAAACGGGGCCCACAATTTGGCGTTTCATCTTCTAGGGTTAGGTTTTGGGATGTGAAGGGTTTTCCATTGTTTCTCAACAATAAATAGGCCTTCGAGCCTCATTGTAACACAGTTCAGAGGCATGTAACCACCACATCTCTTCGCAAAGATAAGCTACCATCACCATAGCTGGTTTATTTCCATTTCTGGTTGTAAGCATATTTCAGTATTTTCCATTAATGAAATGAAGCATTATTTCTGCTGTATCTTTATGTATATGGTTATCTCTGTATTTTGTTGCGTTCCTGTTTAAATCCGGATGAGTGGTATCAGAGCGGTCTGCTTTTTCTCTGTTTTTCTTTGCATGTCCCCAACGAGGTCGGGATATAAGGAGTTAGGGCTTGAACTAGTCGAACCTTTGCAAGACCAGCCTCGCAAATCCCGACGGCCTCCCATGGCAGATGAGAAGAAAGACAAGGGGGCAGGAGATCGTATCAAAATCTTGCTCGAAGAAGCCCTCAAGCGACAACGGAACGCGATGATGGACAGCTTTGCCCAGATTCTTCAGCGACTACCTAGAGGTGACGCATCGGCTTCCAGCAGCTACACTAGAAATGCCACGCCCTTTAAGTTACAAGTTAATTTTGAAATTCCCATATTTGAGGGTCAAATAGACGCAGATGCCGTAGATAAATGATTAAATCTGCTAGATGGGTATTTTTCTGTTCATGAATTTTCAAGTCAGGAAAAGATTGTTTTCGCTCTTCTCAAAGCAGCCCCCCACGTCAAGGACTGGTGGGAAACTTACTGCGAGCAGAAGGATGAAAGTACAGGCTCACTATTTTCAGCCGCACCCACTCGGGATTCATTCTGAAATGCCATCAAGGAGCAGTACTACCCTATCAAAAGCTGAGGACAAATACATCAAATGGACCACTCTGCGGCAAGGACGGGACCAAGATGTGCCAGAGTTCACAAACATTTTTCATACCCTTCGCACACAGTTAGGTATCAAGGACTCTGAGCTGCATTTGCTACTCAAATACTGTGGTTGCCTACATAGATACATCCGAGAAGAAATGGAGTTCATGAACATCTCCTCGCTTGGCACAGCATACCGATACGATGTCAAAATCGAGCAAAAGTTCAAACAGAAGAAGCGAGACTTTGGATCTGCAAATCTGAAGCCCAAAGGACAAAGCCAAGGTGGGATGACCCAAGACAACCCCTCGAAGCCACAAGAAAAGAACAACACCACGAAGTCGAAGAAGGACACAGGAAAGTGGTGTGAGTTCCACAAGAGTCCCACTCATAACACAAGTGAGTGTCGGACCAAGTAGTTGCTGGTGGCTGAGGTGAAGGCTTTTGAATCAGATGCATGTTTCAACCCTGAGCCAAAACCTGACAAGGGGAATCGCAAAGGGAAGCAAATCATTGATGCAGATCCCAACACCATTGTTGCCACTGCCAAGATCCAGAAGAATGAGCCCGAAGAGCCAGAGGAGGGGGAACGTCTTTTCCACTCACAGATGTGGGTGAAGGGTTCGCCGCTACAATTCATTGTCGATAGTGGCAGCCAAAAGAACCTCATTTCAGCAGAGGTCATGAAACGGTTGGGCCTACTGACTACACCACACCCGCAGCCGTACAGTATCGGGTGGCTTCATGAAGGACGAGATCTCAAAGTTCGCGAGCAGTGCCGCCTTCCCTACAGCATCAAGCCCTTCAGAGACGAGGTATTGTGTGATGTTACACCTCTGGATGTTTGTGATGTACTATTAGGCTAGCCATATTTGTGGAGGCGACATGCTATGTATGAGTCAAGGCCTCGCGCTGTCATTATTTCTTTGGGTGATTCATTATACAAGATATCGAAGGTAGTCGCACCTACTGCCACGTCTTTGATTACTGCTAAGAAAGGCAGCAAGCTCATCTCCCAGACAAGGAAATTCATCTGTCTGGTTCACTCCCAAAGTAAGGGGAAGATCGTTGCTACATCCGTGACCCCCGCAAAAGGTTCCTCCACACAGCAGCAGCAACAAAGGGATACGGTCATGACAGAACACAGGAACAACTTCTCCTCACCCACAGGGGTACCACACAAGTTTCAGGTGGGCAACAAAGTCTGGTTGCATCAACAAAAAGAACGCCTTACCAGAACCCATCAGAAGCTCAGACCACTCCGACAAGGTCCTTACAGCAGTACCAAGGCTATGGGGAACAATGCTTTGGATCACATCATTCCTCCATTCCTTCGTCTGCACCAAGTGTTCAATGTGGACAGTCGTCGACCATGCTTCCCACAACCACTGGACACATCAGAGATTGCAGGACAAGTTCGGCAGATGGAGGAACTCAACGCAATGGGGACCATTGCTTCCTAAGGGGGGAGGAATGATCCAGGTGAATGTTGGTGGCCACCCGCCTATCCCATTTGGACCCCTGCAACTGTCACTTTCAGTTTTTTAGTTTCCGTAATTGTAGCACAATTTACTATTTTTAGCAGTTTTTTCAGGTCTTGAACTTCCGGAGCCGTTTTGACGTCCTAAACGATATTTTTGGGGAAATCTAGGGGCAACATCAGTCCATCAACCATGTTTCGCTTCCCAAAGTGGTAGTTCTCGGATAGATCTTTCTAACGAGCTATCGTACGCGTCAAACGGAGATAGTTTGCCAAAGTTACGACCCCGGGAAATTGATGTACCAATTTACCAAACGGGGCCCACAATTTGGTGTTTCATCTTCCAGGGTTAGGTTTTGGGATGTGAAGGGTTTTCCATTGTTTCTTAACAATAAATAGGCCTTCGAGCCTCATTGTAACACAGTTCAGAGGTGTGTAGCCACCACATCTCTTCTCAGAGATAAGCTACCATCACCCTAGCTGGTTTATTTCCATTTCTGATTATAAGCGTATTTCAATATTTTCCATTAATGAAATGAAGAATTATTTCCACTGCATCTTTGTTTATGGTTATCTTTGTATTTTGTTGAGTTCCTGTTTAAATCCAAATCAGTGGTATCAGAGCGGTCTGCTTTTTCTCTATTTTTCTTTGCATGTCCCCAACGAGGTCGGGATATAAGGAGTTAGGGCTTGAACTGGTTGAACCTTTGCAAGACCAACCTTGCAAATCCCGATGGCCTCCCATGGCGGATGAGAAGAAAGACGAGGGGGCAGAAGATCTTATCAAAATCTTGCTCAAAGAAGCCCTCGAGCGACAACGGAACGCGATGATGGACAGCTTTGCCCAGATTCTTCAGCGGCTACCTAGAGGCGTCGCATCGGCTTCCAACAACTACACTGGAAATGCCATGCCCTTTAAGGTACAAGTTAATTTTGAAATCCCCATATTTTAGGGTCAAATAGACACAGATGTCGTAGATAAATGGTTAAATCTGCTATATGGGTATTTTTCTGTTCATGAATTTTCAAGTCAGGAAAAGATTGTTTTCGCTCTTCTCAAAGCAGCCCCTCACGTCAAGGACTGGTGGGAAACCTACTGCGAGCAGAAGGATGAAAGTACAGGCTCATTATTTTCAACCGCACCCACTTGGGATTCATTCTGAAATGCCATCAAGGAGCAGTACTACCCTGTCAAAAGCTATGAGGACAAATACATCAAATGGACCACACTGCGGCAGGGACGGGATGAAGATGTGCCAGAGTTCACAAACATTTTTCATACCCTTCGCACATAGTTGGGTATCAAGGACTCTGAGCTGCATTTGATACTCAAATACCGTGGCTGCCTACATAGATACATCCAAGAAGAAATGGAGTTCATGAACATCTCCTCGCTCGGCACAGCATACTGATACGCTGTCAAAATCGAGCAATAGTTCAAACAGAAGAAGCAAGACTTTGGATCTGCAAATCTGAAGCCCAAAGGACAAAGCCAAGGCGGGGTGACCCAGGACAACCCCTCGAAGCCACAAGAAAAGAACAACACCACGAAGCCGAAGAAGGACACAAGAAAGTGGTGTGAGTTCCACAAAAGTCCCACTCATAACACAAGTGAGTGTCGGACCAAGCAGTTGCTGGTGGCTGAGGTGCAGGCTTCCGAATCAGACGCATGTTCCATCCCTGAGCCAGAACCTGACAAGGGGAATGGCAAAGGGAAGCAAATCATTGATGCAGATCCCAGCGCCACTATTGCCACTGCGAAGATCCAGAAGAATGAGCCCGAAAATCCAGAGGAGGGGGAACGTCTTCTCCACTCACAGATGTGGGTGAAGGGTTCGCCACTACAATTCATTGTCGACAGTGGCAGCCAAAAGAACCTCATTTCAGCAGAGGTCATGAAGCGGTTGGTCCTACCGACTACACCACACCAGCAGTCGTACAGTATCGGGTGGCTTCATGAAGGACGAGATCTCAAAGTTCGCCAGCAGTGCCGCCTTCCCTATAGCATCAAGCCCTTCACAGATGAGGTATTGTGTGATATTACACCTCTGGACGTTTGTGATGTACTATTAGGCTAGCCATATTTGTGGAGGCAACATGCTGTGTATGAGTCAAGGCCTCGCGCTGTCATTATTTCTTTGGGTGATTCATTATACAGGATATCGAAAGTAGTCCCACCTACCGCCACGTCTTTGGTTACTACTAAGAAAGGCAGCAAGCTCATCTCCCAGACTAGGAAATTCATCTGTCTGGTTCACTCACAAAGTAAGGGGAAGATCGTTGTTACATCCATGACCCTCGCAAAGGGTTCCTCCACACAGCAGTAGCAGCAAAGGGATACGGTCATGACAGAACACAGGAACAACTTCTCCTCACCCACAGGGGTACCACATAAGTTTCATGTGGGCAACAAAGCCTGGTTGCATCGACAGAAAGAACGCCTTACCAAAACCCGTCAGAAGCTCAGACCACTCTGACAAGGTCCTTACAGTAGTACCAATGCTATGGAGAACAAAGCTTTGGAGCACATCATTCCTCCATTCCTTCACCTGCACCAAGTGTTCAATGTGGACCATCGTCGACCATGCTTTCCACCATTACTGGACACATCAGAGATTGCAAGACAAGTTCAGTAGGTGGAGGAACTCAACGCAATGGCAACCAATGCTTCCTAAGGGGGGAGGAATGATCCAAGTGGATGTTGGTGGCCACCCACCTATCCCATTTGAAACCCCGCAACTGTCACTTTTAGTTTTTGAGTTTCCGTAATTGTAGCACAACTTACTATTTTTAGCAGTTTTTTCAGTTCCCGAACTTCCGGAGCCGTTTTGAGGCCCTAAATGAAGTTTTTTGGGAAATCTGGGGGCTACATAGGTCCATGGACCATGTTTCACTCCCCAAAGCGCTATTCCTCGGATAAATCTTTCTAACGAGCTATCATACGTGTCAAACGGAGATTGTATGCCAAAGTTACGACCCTGGGAAATTGATGTACAAATTTACCCAAACGGGGCCCACAATTTGGCGTTTCATCTTCTAAGGTTAGGTTTTGGGATGTGAAGGGTTTTCCATTGTTTCTCAATAATAAATAGGCCTTCGAGCCTCATTGTAACACGGTTCGGAATAGTTCAAAGGCATGTAGTCGCACATCTCTTCTCAGAGATAAGCTACCATCGCCCTAGCTGGTTTATTTCCAATTCTGTTTGTAAGCATATTTTAGTATTTTCCATTAATGAAATGAAGCATTATTTCTGTTGCATATTTGTGTATATGGTTATCTTTGTATTTTATTGCATTCCTGTCTAAATTCGGATCAGTGGTATCAGAGCGGTCTGCTTTTTCTCTGTTTTTCTTTGCATGTCCCCAACGAGGTCAAGATATAAGGAGTTAGGGCTTGAACTGGTCGAACCTTTGCAAGACAAGCCTCGCAAATCTCGACGACCTCCCATGGCGGATGAGAAGAAAGACGAGGGGTAGGAGATCCTATCAAAATCTTGCTCGAAGAAGCACTCGAGCGGCAGAGGAACGCGATGATGGATAACTTTGCGCAGATCCTTCAACGACTACCCAGAAGTGACGCATCGGCTTCCAGCAGCTACTCTGGAAACGCCACACCCTTTAAGGTACAAGTTAATTTTGAAATCCCCATATTCGAGGGTCAGATAGATGCAGATGCCGTAGATAAATGGTTAAATCTGCTAGATGGGTATTTCTCTGTTCATGAATTTTTCAAGTCGGGAAAAGATTATTTTCGCTCTTCTCAAAGCAGCCCCCCACGTCAAGGACTGGTGGGAAACCTACTGCGAGCAGAAGGATGAAAGTACAGGCTCACTATTTTCAGCCGCACCCACTTGGGATTCATTCCGAAACACCATCAAGGAGCAACACTACTCTGTCGAAAGCTATGAGGACAAATACATCAAATGGACCACACTGCAGCAGGGACGGGACGAAGATGTGCCAGAGTTCACAAACATTTTTCATACCCTTCGCACATAGTTGGGTATCGAGGACTCTGAGCTGCAATTGGTACTCAAATACCATGGCTGCGTACATAGATACATCCAAGAAGAAATGGAGTTCATGAACACTCCTCACTCGGCATAGCATACCGATATGCTGTCAAAATCGAGCAAAAGTTCAAACAGAAGAAGCGAGACTTTGGATCTGCAAATCTAAAGCCCAAAGGACAAAGCCAAGGCGGGATGACCCAAGACAACCCCTCGAAGTCACAAGAAAGGAACAACACCACAAAGCCGAAGAAGGACACATGAAAGTGGTGTGAATTCCACAAGAGTCCCACTCATAACACAAGTGAGTGTTGGACCAAGTAGTCGCTGGTGGCTGAGGTGAAGGCTTCCGAATCAGATACATGTTCCAACCCTGAGCGAAAACCTGACAAGGGGAATGGAAAAGGGAAGCAAATCATTGATGCAGATCCCAGCGCCACTTTGCCACTGCGAAGATCTAGAAGAATGAGCCCGAAGAGCTAAAGGAGGGGGAACTTCATTTCCACTCACAGATGTGGGTGAAGGGTTCGCCGCTACAATTCATTGTCAATAGTGGTAGCCAAAAGAACCTCATTTCAGCAGAGGTCATGAAACAGTTGGGCCCACCGACTACACCACACCCGCAGCCATACAGTATCGGGTGGCTTCATGATAGACGAGATCTCAAAGTTCGCCAACAGTGCCGCCTTCCCTACAACATCAAGCCCTTCACAGACGAGGTATTGTGTGATGTTACACCTTTGGATGTTTGTGATGTACTATTAGGCCAATCATATTTGTGGAGGCGACATGTTGTGTATGAGTCAAGGCCTCGCGCTGTCATTATTTCTTTGGGTGATTCATTATACAGGATACCGGAGGTAGTCCCACCTACTGCCACGTCTTCGATTACTACTAAGAAAGGCAGCAAGCTCATCTCCCAAACTAGGAAATTCATCTATCTGGTTCACTCCCAAAGTAAGGGGAAGATCGTTGCTACATCAATGACCCCCACAAAGGGTTCCTCCACACAGCGGCAACAGCAAAGGGATACGGTCATGATAGAACACAGGAACAACTTCTCCTCACCCACAGGGGTACCACACAAGTTTCAGGTGGGCAACAAAGTCTGGTTGCATCAACAGAAAGAACGCCTTACCAGAACCCGTCAGAAGCTCAGACCACTCTGACAAGGTCCTTACAGCAGTACCAAGGCTATGGGGAACAATGCTTTGGAACACATCATTCCTCCATTCCTTCGCCTGCACCAAGTGTTCAATGTGGACCGTCGTTGACCATGCTTCCCACCATTACTGGACACATCAGAGATTGTAGGACGAGTTCAGCAGATGGAGGAACTTAACGCAATGGGGACCATTGCTTCCTAAGGGGGGAGGAATGATCCAGGTGGATGTTGGTGGCCACCCACCTATCCCATTTGGACCCCCGCAATTGTCACTTTTAGTTTTTTAGTTTCGGTAATTGTAGCACAATTTACTATTTTAGCAGTTTTTTCAGGTCCTGAACTTCCGGAGCCGTTTTGAGGCTCTAAACGACGTTTTTTGGGAAATCTGGGTGACTCATGGGGCCATGTTGCACTCCCCAAATTGGTAGTTCTCGAATAGATCTTTCTAAAGAGCTATCGTGCGCGTCAAACGGAGATCGTATGCCAAAGTTACAACCCCGGGAAATTGATGTACCAATTTACCCAAACGGACCCCACAATTTGGCGTTTCATCTTCTAGGGTTAGGTTTTGGGATGTGAAGGGTTTTCCATTGTTTCTCAACAATAAATAGGCCTTCGAGCCTCATTTTAACACAGTTCAGAGGCATGTAGCCA
>APFE030298950.1:7241-30705 GCA_000404065.3 Pinus taeda
TTCGGGACAGAAAGTCAGCCACTTGATTTTCTTTGCCTGGACGGTCTTGTATTGTGATATTAAATTCTTGTAGTAACAGGAGCCATCTTGTAATTCGTCCATTGGTGATGGGTTTATTCATCAAGTATTTTATTGCTGAATGATCTATGTGAATGAAAACTTGATATCCTGTTATATAATGCCTGAATTTATTTACCGCATGTATGACAGCTAACATTTCTTTTTCTGTGACTGTGTAGTTCAATTCTGCAGGTGTTAGATTCTTACTTATAAAGTATATTGCATAATTGAACAAGTTTTCTTTCTGTCCAAGAGAGGCACCTATCGCAGTATCTGATGCGTCAGTGGAAATATGAAATGGCAAAGACCAGTTTGGCCCACGAAGTATGGGTGCCACTGACAGTTTGTCTTTTAGAATTTGAAAAGCATTTTGACAGCTATTTGTCCATTGAAATTCAACATCTCGTGCTAATAGTTTGAACAGAGGTTGAGCTATTTCACTAAAGTTTTCAATGAATCATCTATAATAGCCCGCATAGCCTAAGAAACTTCTTACCTCCTTTTGTGTTGTAGGTGGCATCAGGTTAACTAAGACTTGGATTTTAGCTGGATCCACCTTAATTCCTGAAGCGGAAATATGGTGTCCCAGAACTATACCCTCTGTCAACATCATATAGCATTTTTCATTACTTAATGAGAGATTTGTTTCTATACATCTTTTCAAGACTTTCTCAATATTGTTGAGGCAATCATCATATGTATTTCCATAAACTGTGAAGTCATCCATATAAACCTCTACACATTCATGGACTAGATCAGCAAATATCGCAAGCACTGCTCTTTGAAAAGTTGCAGGTGCATTGCATAAACCAAACGGCAAAACTTTATATGCATAGGTTCCCCATGGGCAAGTAAATGTTGTCTTGTCTTGGTCTTCTGTTGCTATTCTAATCTAGTTGTATCCGCTAAACCCATCCAAGAAAGAGAAGTATTTCTTTCTAGCTAAGGAGTCTAACACCTGGTCAATGAATGGTAGAGGAAAATGATCTTTTAATGTAGCTTTGTTTAACTCCCGATAGTCTACACATACCCTCCCACTTCATTTTTTCTTTGGTACAATAACTAGTGGAGAAACCATTGACTATCTGAAATAAGGATAGATGAAAATCCAACATTTAAAAGTTTTTGCAAGTTCCTCTTTCACTATTTCTTTCATCATAGGATTCATTCGTCTTTGAGGTTGTCTGATAGGTTTAAGTTTATCATCTGTATAGATGTGGTGGATACATGTGCTAGGATGGATTCCTTGCATATCAGTATAATCCCAGGCAAATGCTTTTGAGTATTTTTGTAGTAATGCAATTACCTCTTGTTCTTGTTTTGATTGCAACTGGTTCCCAATATTTAAACGTTTTCTAGGGTATACCTCAATTGTTTTTATTGTTGGATTGGAAATTGTGTTTACAGGAAAGATATCTATAAAAGAATTTCACAAGGTTTGAATAGTACAAGTTTCCTGGAAACACTGATTCAAAAGGTTATTTGCAGCTTGATATTGAACTTCTCTAAGCTGCTCTGAAATACTTGGTTCTGAAATGAAAAGATCCATTAAGTCCTCATTCTCTTCCTCTTCTCTAAAATCAAAGAATTGATTTATACTCAAGACTGATTTAGTTTGTTGTTTTTCTTGAGTTTCAAGTACTGATTCTAAAGAAGTTGATTGTGCAGGTGAATAAAGAGCAATATGTTTCTTCTCACCTCCATGTGAAATAATCATACTTCCTGATCTGCATCCTATAAAGGCATCAGTGGTAGCTAACCATGGTCTGCCTAAGATTAGAGGACGTCCTCCCAGATTTGTTTTTGGTTGCAGGATAAGGAAGTCAAAAGGATATTCCCATGAATCCAAAGAGACTAGGATATCTTCTAATATTCCTTCCGGAACAACTTTAGATCTGTCTGCTAGTTCTAATATTGTAGAAGTTGATCTAATGTCATTTAATTGCAAAGTTTTCATTGTCTCCATTGTCATTACATTGATGGCTGCTCCCAAGTCTATTAATGTATTTGGTATTGAGAAATTGTTTATTGATATAGTAACCATAGGGATACCAGGATCAAGATATTTTTCTACAGTAGTTTGTGTAGACATGAGGCTTGCTAGCATACCAATGACTTGGATTGTAGTGGGATCCTTTCTCTTTTTCCCTGATTTTTTGATGCATAATTCCTTTATTGTTTTAGCATATATTGGTATTTCTTTAATTGCTTTTAACAAAGGAATTTTTACATAAGAATTTTTTAATTCATTCTAAAATTCAAATTCAGGGAAGGTTATTCGGCCACTACCTTTCAGGAATATGGGTGTTTGAGTTGTAATTGATTTTCCCTCTATTTGTTATCAGTCGCTGTTCAGGTGACCCGCAGGTCCTCTTTACAATTGGCGGAGAATCCCTTTTTTTAAGTACTGTTGCAGACCTTAAATGGGACATCATTAGAGAAGAAGAATAGAGTAAGGAAAGAGCTCCTCTACAGTGTAGCAGAATTTGTCACTTTGTATGATTGACCACGGTTGGGCTTGGAATTGCGTTGGTTTGAGGTTGATTGAAGGTAATTGTAAACTGTTGTGGTTGGAGTCAAAAATTGGTGGTGGATTTCTGCTTGTTGGAAATGGAATTGGATGGCGGATAAAAATGTTCAGAATTTTTGTTGCGGGGGATGGAAATGGCATGGGAATGGTGGAATTATGGTGAGATGAAATGGCTGTTTGTATGTTGCTGGGCTAATGTTGTTATACTGTTGATGAGGGGTTGGTTTTCCATAACCAGGATCCTCTCCAACCTTGTGCAGGTTGTTGTGGATATTGTTGTGGAGGCCAAGCTTGCCATGGCATTGGAGGAGTCCAAACATTTTGAGGTGGATAGAGGTAACTTTGTTGAGGGAATTGTTGTGGAGTTTGCTGAGGCATCCTAGGTTGCCATGGTCTTCGAGGTGCTACATAATAAAAACCTTCTATTCCTGGCACTTCTTCCATTGAATTCATTTGCGATTCTTTCAATTTTAGACAATTTTCTGTGGAATGATTTTCTGTACAAAGACCACATACCTGGATACTATCCAAAGGACATTCTCTCAATGGATGTTTCTTCCTACATTTGGAACAAAAGATTGCTAAGGCTTGTTCTTGTTCTTTTTTCTTCTTGTTTGCCTTAAGAACATCCACTTGTGTTCCTAATGTACTTAAGAGTTTTGTTTTAAAGTTTTCCAATAAACTCCCTATTTCAGCTCTTGTAATTCCTCCTGCAGCTGACTTTGTTGCCTTTGAGCTTACTTCTCGTTTCCCAGTTTTTGATCTTCCTCTAGAATACTTTTGACATAACTCAACAATTTCTTCGAATGGAAAATTTAAAATGTATCCTTTACCCATTACATTCAAAATGTCAAGGTATTCATCCCTTACACCTTTGAGAAAGATTGTTCGAATGATATCTTGATTTAAAGAGTGTTGTTTAGATTTTTGCAGATTATATGCAAATCTTTCCAAATATTCCTCTAAACTTTCATCTTCTTGTTGTGTCATTCTAAAAACATCTTCCTTGGAATCTCTAGATCTACAATAAGCTTGATATTTTTTAAGGAAGACTTTTCTCATGTCGTCCCAAGAATTTATTGTTTGTTCTCCTAAACCCATGAACCATTTTAAGGTTGCTACTTTCAGTGTTGCAGGAAAAAGACGAAGTTTATGGATGTCATCAGTATACCCATATGTTCTACATAAAATATCAAATTCAAACATAAAAGCATCGAGATCTTCTGTGGACATTCCATAGAAATTTGGCAATACAGAAGGTGGAATATTTTTCATTTTCACTTCTTCTC
This sequence comes from Pinus taeda, assembly GCA_000404065.3. Classification (NCBI taxonomy): domain Eukaryota; kingdom Viridiplantae; phylum Streptophyta; class Pinopsida; order Pinales; family Pinaceae; genus Pinus; species Pinus taeda. The sequence continues at coordinate 11,121 of APFE030298950.1, forward strand.
CTAATATTGCACTTGTGTCTACTATTGGAAAGCCAAAGGTAGCCTCATGATCACTATCTTCTTGTATTTTCCGATCATTCTCTATCATGTTCTTGTTTTTCCTCCTCCTCTCTTTTCCTCCTCCATTCTCTTTGTTGTCTTTCATACTCAATTCGTTGTTCAGGAGTGAGGATATTGGATCCATGTCCTTCTTCCGCCATTGGCTTAGTTGTTTCAATTTTGGGTGAAAATTTAGGTTGTTCAAAATTAGGTTGACTTATGGATGGAAAAACAAATGGTTTTCCTTTGATAATTTCTTTTTGTTTTCCTGAAGTTGATGGTTGTTTTTGTTTTGCTTCCCAAGCTAGCAGAGTTTTCCTTTCAATCAAAGTTAATCTTTGGCCAGTTCTTTGTTTTTCTACCAATTCCTCAATTATTGGATTACCAGTAACTGGTGTGTGATGATCCTATCTCTACGTGTGGGTTTTTTTTAATAAATCTACCTTGAGGATCTCTAAATCTAGGCATAAAGAAACATAATTAAAGAAAATAAATGTAACTAATGTTTTTGCTTGTTTTGGATTTTATCTCTCTATTGACTATGCCGATATTTGCCTCCCCGGCAACAGCGCCAAAATGTTGGGCTAATTTATGTACCTAAACTAACACATTTATTTATTATCAATCCATGTTGTTTATGCTTTGAGGGAAGTTCACTATGTATGAAGATCAGATATAATCAAACCTCAAAAGATAATTTATTCAAAAGCAATACATCTTATAACTCTAATTCAGCTTGTTTATAGTAGAGGAAGAACATTAAGATGGTTCTTGACTCAAGAAGTCCACCTTTGCCTCAACTATTACTTAATGAATCAGAGATTTAAAATAAAGAATTTGAGATGGATAAGTTAATGAAATAAGCTCTTAACTTAAGAGACACATAAGGTATTTCATCATAAGTTATTCACCTCAATACTCAAAATCATAACAAGAACCACTTGCATGCATTCCAAAGAAACTAGTTGTAATTCATCATTTCAGCAGAAGAGATGCTCAACTTGAACACTTGTGTTTCTTAAATTCAATAAAGTGATGAATCAGCTATCAACTAAAGCAATCAAATACCATTCATGAATCATAAAGCAATCTGAAATAAAGCTATGAAAAACTAGTTCTACATTAAACAAATTGCAGAAAATAAAACTAGTTAACCATGAAGTGTACTTAGCTTGGAATGGGGGCCCTCCACCCTTGCCTTGCACACTTGAGAAGTGATATCAGAAGCTTAAATCAATTACACATCCATAGCATTGAGCAGAAAAATGAGAATAGCACAAATCTTCAAATTAATTCTTCAAACCAAAAGTATCACAGCATAAAAGTATCATATGTCAATGTATGAGCCATCAAAGTTGTGGCTCTTAAATAAGGAGTCTCATGAAACAACCTGATCTACATTCACTCTAACAAACTTATCTACTCTAATCCATCTATTCAATTCAAATTCACTACCCTCATCCCAAGAAATATGACCAATATCATGGAATCCCAAAACTGCCCTATTTAGATGGGATTTCTGGATAACTAGTCATAATTAACTAGCTCCAAATAGGCCTAATAAAGCTCGTTTTGTTGGAACCAAGCATAGGTGGCTTAGTCCTAGTTCCCAAGCTTTCCATTCATGTATCCCATTCGTGCTCAAGTGGCCTGTATCCATATCAACCATAGAGTGATTACGGGAATTTCTGAAATTGCCAAATTTGCACTTAAAATCAAAATTTTATAAAAACTTTAGAAATTGACAAATTAAAGCTAAATACCTGAAGGGATATCAAATATACATCAAAATGGAATGAATGGAGTGAAAATGGATGATAAATAGATGGTTAAGTAAGTTTCTTAGAGCAAAATAAGACCAAAACTAAGGCCCAACAATGTTGTTGAAGGTTAGTGCTTTCGAGATACTTATCAAATTTAGGTGGGTAGTCCTCTGAATAGCTAAACCTTTCCACCAATGTTGTCTTACCCTCCTGCCACTCTCTAAGATGGCTGCAGTGAGAGCTGCACCGCCTTGCTGGCATTGCTCATAAGGTGACGTCCAGTAAGGGTACTTTGTGTACTTCAGGGATGGTTGTGTCAACTTCATTAATAAAATTAGCAATAGAACCCATGCCATTAAAAGTAGGAAATTCTCGTACCTTAATGCGAACCTAGTTGATAAAGTGGATCGTGGCATAGTGCTTGGTGTTGATCTCATGTCTAATCTATTTCCAGTCATCCCATGCAACCTTAGATCCGACTTCAGAGCTTTGAACACTTCTCCAGTTGATCGATCCTCCTATTATGGGGTTAATATAATCTTTCTTCTTCCTGCCATCAGCCTGTATAACTGGTCTAGGAACTTAGGCTCTTCCTTGTCATCTACTGGCTCTCTGAACCTCGACCCTTGATATCGATCCAGGGGCTTAATCACCTTAAATCCCTCCACCTCAAAGTTCATCGTCTCCTTCTTTAGATCAATTACTGCATAATTTTCGAAGGTCTAGCCTATTCATAGCAATGCTAGATAAGGGTCTTTGTCTCTCATAATATCTATTACTTCAAAGCCAACGTAAGTTTTTACCCCTACTATGTTGACATCTACATCCTCCAGACATCCCACAAGAAGGATACAATACTAGTTCTCCATGCATAACTGGATTGGAGAGAACACCAACTTAGGCCTTCGCAATTTTTCCTTGGCAGGATATTCACATATGAGCCCAAGTCTAGCAATGTATCTTTAATTTGGAAGCTTGTAATATATGCATCGATCTAGAACTCTCTCCCTATTCTCTTATTGTTCCTATGCACTCATCTAGAGTTTCTTTTGGGTAGATTGGCGAAAATGAGCCCTTCTTTGACCACCCCCTCTTTGACAACTGCTTTAATATTTTCTCGCAACTTTCCAAGCATTTGCTCATCATTCACAATCTTTAGAAATAGCTTGAACCATTCAGCTATGGGTTGAGAATTATGTTGTAGAAGGTTTTGACTCTTGGATTTTGAAGGTTTTGGTCGTTCTCCTTGGAGCTCGACGGTTGGAGTCAATTTTTAAAAAATATTTGTGACCTCCTTGTAATATTGCTTGTGCTAGCTGGAATCATACAAGCAATTTGGTGAGGTTGGCTTTATAATTATTGGATGCTCCATGACTCGCAAGTCAACTCCAGTCTTATTCCCTCCCCAAGTGATTATATTAATGTTTGAAAGGAGAGCTATCTCGAGTTCCCTTGATTCAAAATTAATTATATTTCCCCCCTTTGGCGGTTGCGCTCTTCCCATCTGGAAATCAGCAATGGATAGTCTTCAGTGGCATGTGTGTTGACCCTGCATTGGGAGCACCAGGGTCTTCTGGGCAGAAGAAAATCTCTTGCAACATGCTCTTCTTGATCATAGTTGTAACAATGAATCGAACCTCTAGCTCCCGTTCTTCCCCCCATTTGTTCCTCCACCTCCTTGCCCTCAAGGAGTTTCATTGATCTTGTAAGGAGAACAATCCAACCGATTAGCTAAGGCATCCAATGCCCTACACTAATCAATGTGGTGAGTCGGCGATCTACATAACTTGCAAAAAACATTGTTTGGGACATTTTAATGCATTTGTAAAAGCGGAAAAAGGCGAGGGAGATGGCCGTAGGTCCTCATAATATTTGGTTGGGGCTTCACCTTATTGATTAGTAAAGGCATGGAATTGCGTTCGAATTGCATATAATCCTCGCATAATGACTTTTGCAACTCCGATGGCGAGTAAAGATATGGAGGGCCCTGCTGGTATGGAAGGAATGCTCGGGCATCTCAGTCATGGGCACTTCTTGGCATGATTACCCTCGACATGGTAGTTGGTACATCATATGTATGATCATGATGATCGCATCGGCTGCATGTCCCTTAACTTCTCCATTAGATCAACAATTTGATGCTGCAGCCCTATGGGAGTAGGATCGTGGGAGACCATTTCTCCTCGATGTTCATGTGGGTATCCTGCCATGGCCTCAATTCGTGTCGCCTATTCAAGAACATCCTATAGAGTATCAATCTTCTATTGAGTTAGCGATGTGCGGGTAAGTGGCAATAATGCCTTGATAAACCAATCTCGTTGATGATTGCGATCAATAGGGTAACTTAGCTTTCCAATGGCATCCTTAAATATTTGTATCATATCCCAGGCAATTTCACCCTCTTTTCTTAATTTCCCATGGTTTTGATAGCCCTTGCTAGTTAGTGTGAGGGAGTTTAAACTCTTGGACAAACTCCCACCGAACCTCATCTATCATCAAATTCTACTGTACTGTGAACCACTTGATAAACCATTTCAAGGATCTGTCTCGAAGAGTGGTCTGGAATTCAATAAGCTTCATGGCATCTGGAGTCTAGCGAGATCTCCATATGATATCACACAGATACCAATGTTGTTCGACATCTTCATTCCCTTTCCTAGAGAATTCATGATATCTAATAAAGGATCATGCCATGTTACTAACCATACACAGTTGCACTGATGGAACCCATACAAATCCTTGGGAACCTAGTTGTGACGATCCTTGGGGACCTAAAATGCAATTACTATTTCTACCAATATAGGGACCAACCTTGTAGGTAATGTGTACACTATGGACCTTAATAACTTTAACTAGCCTAGACAAAGATTGACCAGGGTTGTTATAAAGTACTAGGGGAAGGTACTACCTAAGTTGCTCGACAATGAATCGCTACTCGTGGGAGACACATCATTCTCAGAAAATAATCTTCTCATAGTAAAATGCATATCATCATATAGGCTTACCTTAGATCTTGTAGGGCCCAATCCATTTGGTGTTCCCATCTCTGCTAACAGGGTGAAATCTCTACTACCTTTTTGAACCTCTGTTACTATGGAGATCTCAGCCTCTCCTATTGGACTATGTTTCACTCTATCATCAACCCCCTCATTCCACGACCTAAGCTGACTTCCTTCTCTTTCCCATACCTCTGGACTACTCAATGCCACTCTTGCTTGGTGTAGCTCCTTGTGTCATCTATAGATCTCCCTCGAAGATTTCTCCCACCATTCTTCAACTATCTGTGCTCTAATATATCTAGCCTTTTGAAAATCATCTGCATTTATTTCTCCAATAGTCTCATATCTCCTAGCTAGGTAGCAATCCTCCCCTTAGGCTTTTCCCCCAGTACTGGGGTTTTAATCTTCCATAGGTGGCTTTTGGAAAACCAACGAGTTCTCTTCTACCATTAGAACTTTAATCCATAACAAGATTTCCTTCAGTAGTCTCCTCACAACCCTGACTTGAACACAACTTCAGCCTTAGAAAGGACTGACGACCCTTTGCAACAAACTCAATAATATACTCCTCTAGAGTGGATTGCACCCAAAAGTCGACAACCCGCATCAGATCTGTGTCAAGCTGATGAAATTCAACAAGATCAACTTGAGTCTAGGTATGAGGATATCGACTCTGGCCACTGGTCTTTTCTTTTATCTGTAGCCTTCACAACCAATTGTAGAGCTCTAATGGGAACTTGCACTAGAAGATCTCGTATTGATCGTTTGCGGGTTCCACATACAAAGTTTCTTCCTTCAGCCTCTTCGCACTGCGGTGACAGAGCTGAGCCGGTTGAGAAGCAAACCACTGTACTTGTTCATGCCACCAATTTTGCAGATCCTTCTTAAATATCCTCGACACCATATTCCAAACCCCTTTGGAAAATTTCAGGTCATAGCAATGGATCCATTTGTTGGAGGAAAAATGAGAAACAAGTGGAGACCCTGAGTTCACGCACAGGGGCCAACAAAGCCTCCGTCATATTTTAGCTTAATGCTAAAATTTTCACCTTATTCAGAAAGAATAAGGCTTCTCACCCGAGGCGCACTGCAACCTTACTTAGTTAAGGGGATGGAACCAAGTGTCAGGGAAAATCACATGGAACTATTAATATTCATTAAACCCAGAACCAAGACATCAAAGATATGGTTGTAACAACTTAAGCATTCAAAAGGAACTTGTACTATGCATATGTATTCATAACAAAATTTTTAAAAGGGCACCTAAAGTCACACAGGAAGACTCATATATCCTTGTAACTTCCTCTTTCATTAGTTTTGACAACACTACATCAATATATTCGACTCAAAATCCCCATCGACAGAACAAATACTAGTAATACAAGATACTACATGACTAAGACAATATAGGATCGTGTGTGGGCTCAATAGGCTTTGCAACAACATTTCGATACACTTCTCTCTTGTCATTTCGTCTGGCTGTTCCTTTAGCCTTTTTAAACACTTCACTCGCTTGGATTGCTGCTTCTCCCTTGGATGATCCACCCTTTCCTTTTTTCTGACTCTATTGCTCAACTAGGTTTGCTCCCTTGACTGTCAGTGAACACTCCAACTGGACTGCGATTGCATGTACCCTGGTTTCCCTGGTCGATCTCCCGCAATCAGGGACAATTTTAAGGATGGAAATTTATCTTAAAGTTTAAAAGCCTTGGCGAATCCCACCAGTCCATACTATGCAATCTATAAAATGTTTGGAAATGTTTTTGTAAAATATTCAAATATATAATAATTTTATATAGTATCTATATATTTTTTTGGCAATTTTTAGGGTAAAATAATTTCATACTATAAATTTTGGGTGAATCATTTTTAGAAAAAAATGGAAATTAGCGAATCTCTTTTTAGGAAAAAATATAGAAAATTAGCCCACCTGCGAATATTAGCCCCTAAAATTTTCCCTGCCTACAACTGCCAGACTTTCCCAGAGTCTTTCACCTTCCTCGACTACCTTGTCTGCAGCTTCCCACCCGTCAAATTTGGTAAAAATGTGGCAACTGTCAAAACTTGGAAAGACTTAGTTTCCAAAACAAACGACCCAACAACCATGTATTTACAAGTTGTACAAAAAGAAATAAGACATAAACCGCTTATTGGTTCACTATGAATTTACAAAAGAAGTATGGGGAATATATATATTTATATATATATATATATATATATATATATATATATATATCTCCAGACTTCCCCAGAGTCTTTCTCCTTCCTCCGGCTACCTTCTCTGTGGCTTCCCACCTGTCAACTTTGGTAAAAATGTGGCAACTGTCAAACTTGGCAAGAATATTAGTTTCCAAAACAAACGACCCAACAACCATGTAATTATAGTTGTAACAAAAGGAAAGACAATAAAACCGCTTATTGGTTCACTATGAATTTACAAAAAGAAGTATGGGAAATATATATATATAATATATATATATATATATATATATATATATATATATATAATATATATCCCCATACTCTTTGTAAATTCATAGTATATATATATATCTATATATGGACATGAGGAGAGGGCAAGTATAATTAGGATACTTCACCAGATTGCATGAAAAAATGGTTTGAAGAGAAATCACTAAAACATCATATATCTACTCATCCTATAATACACTTGGTTAAATGCCTAGCGAGGTTGTTTATATATCATGATTTAAAATCCTCTCATTTTCAAGTAAATTTTTTATTTAAATGAATAAAGGAGCCACCAAAGTTGGAAAAAGCAAGGAAGATAAGAGTATTGGTGTTTGAGAAGTCTATTAGGGACAAAGGTCCCCTAGGGTCTTGGGTCAATCTATAAATAAAAGCAAGCATTCCACACAACCATGATACTAATATAAACGAACTACGCGAAGAGAGGTGCACCTGGGGGTCCTTCGTTTGTGTAGATCCAACCAGGGTCCAAACCTTCTTGCAGTTCCTTTCGATCCTTCAACCCGCAATGCAATCAAATCAAGAAAACATAACAGTACATGGACCAAGCATCATAAGAAAATCAACTTCATAGCATATTGAAAGATAGTTAATTATATAATTGAAACAATTACTCATATGTAAATCATAACATTAATATCATAAGCATGAAGAAGATTAATATCAGGAACAAGACTAGTGTTTCTTTTATTATAGATAACTAAAATACAGTAAGGAATGATTTAACCCGAGTCTTCCTTTCGCAGGCTCCAAGTGGATTTGTCCTCCGGATTCGTCTAATCTCAAGCCTTCAACAAACTCCTGCCATGACTCACTCCAAGATATCTCAACTAATGAAAAGACATCATAACTCAAGGAAACAAGGGTTTCCTGTAATGGGGGAAGTGTTGGAAGCACAAGGATCTTCAGACCGGGTCAGGGATAATCTCAGCAGAGTGATTTTTCTCTCTCTCTTCTCTCCTCCATTAGGCCAGTTCCCATTGAAGTCTTTTTATACTTCTCCCAAAGTAGTTTTTTAGTTGGGAATTCGTTGGGAACAGTTGGGCCACGGGCACTAATAGGTAATCAACAGGTAAAACCCGAGATCTCCGCCCGAATTTAAGGAGATTTAATTTTTTTAAGTGTTTTAAGACATATACGCGGGTTGGGTATACACAGACCCGCGTACACACGCGTTTAGCTCAGGGCAATGTCGCATATAGGGAGTAAAACACTGTTTTTTAAGTATTTGGACTAGGTCTGGAAAGAGGGGTTTCCCTAGGCCATGAGTGCAACATCACAAATATCAAAAGTGAGATTTGGAGCTATAACAAAGTCCCAACTATAGGCATTTTATGATCAATGCATTTCAAGGCAAACTTAGATCATGTACAATAGGAGAAGTAATATACTTAATATATTCTCAAAAGACTATTTTAAAAATGGTTTAAGGGAAGATACACATAACATTACTTAATGGTAACATTGGAAATTCTATTAAAATTAAATAAGGAAAAAGCATCAATGACATTTAAGTAAGGGGGAATTTCAAAATCATTTATAAATTGGGTAAATTAATCCATTCACATGTAAAACTTTATATTGAGGCTAATTTTTGAACTAATAAAAAGCATTGAATGATTGTTCTCAACCATCTCATATACACACATCTACAAAGACCACAACAGAGAAGCAGACACACTTTTCAAAAAGGCATGAAAGATATAGCCACAAACTTTTGAAAATGATAACAAATAGGTTCATAGTTGTGATCTTTTTTATCACGATGGAAGAATGTACCTAAGGGTAGCTCATGTCCATGGACATTATGGGGAATGTTTACGTTATTGTCTCATTTTTCGGAATTCTCATCCTAAGTTTTTGCAAGGGTTGAACGAGCCGAGAGCAACGTGCTCTTTATGAATGTAACTTTTTTTTCATAGTAATATAAAAGCTTATGATTTTCCCCAATAAGTTGGCTTATAACACAAGTATAAGTTAGAGTTGGATGAAGAAAAATATTATCAAGGAGAGTGTAAAGTTTCACTTTCTTTTACTTTTATAATAGGAGTTGATATGTTGATCTTATATATCATAAGGTAATGTTGAGCTATTAAATTAATGCCCCACAAACTATATAACAAGGTTCCACATGATACCTTAGAGTTTTAAATTATGCTATATAAATAAACAATTATGTAATAATAAAAATGGTAAATACAAATCATTTATTTGTATATTTAATTTTTGTTTGTTTGTTAGGGAACGTGGGTTATGAGTTAATTGACATGTCTAATATGTGGTTTGAGTAGCCATAACTTAAAGGCATTATTTGGGGATCCCACCCGGTGTGAGCCAGACCAACTTTTAATATGGTTGGAGTTCTGCTCACATAGTTTTGAACCAGTGACTTTTTCACCACAAAGTACCTTAATAAACACCTTATCACAATCCATTCTACATCCCATAAACTTTATTTAGTCATTCTTTATTTAACCACCTTAAAAACAAAGATTCCTTTCTACAATATATTAAGTTAATTGTTTAATAAGAAAGTGGATATCTAGTAAATAATAACAATGTAACTAACTAATGAGAATTAGATAAGCGTGGCAATGGGTCAACAATATTTACAAATCGAAGTTCTCTCATTGTGTGCAAAGTTTCATGTCAATAATTAAAATTGTTTTTTAATTGAAATATATTATTAAAAATAAAATTATGATTAATTAATTTAAAACTTTATTAGATATATTAATCACAATCTTATTATTTAAAGATTAAGTGTTTTTGGCAAATATGTTGAAGTGATATTATCAACTAAGTGAAAATTACATTTGACAATCCATTATGCATAGAAGAAGTAAGCTCACCAAAGTTTCAATATAGATCATATTTATAACAATTATTCTAGGTTATCGGCATACCATTTCCCAATGTATTGGAAAAATTGTTAGTCTTAAGATAGATATGATTGTAGACTTTTATCCACTTATGTGTTGAGGATTAATGCAAGCTTCATACTCTCAAACACTATTGGTGTCATCATGATACCTTAAGGTGATGTGACACTTGTTAGTTTCACCCATTATTATTATAATCGAAAAGATATTTTATTATGTAGCCTGTATGTTATACAACATACACGATAAGACGCATGCCCATTGGGATTTGAACATGGGTCATCCCCATAGAAATTGCTCCAATTTGACATTAGACCATAGCCCAATGGACAAAGGAAAATGATTGTTGTTAAGGTGAACATCAAGGTGAGATTTGATCCACTTATGTGTGTACAATGAGTGAAATGCAATCCTAACATGTTAGAACACTACCTCCAAGTGTCCTCATACCACTAGAAGGGTCTAAGAAATTTTCTTACTTTCCCTATTATTATTATAATTAGGAAATAATTTGTATGTGGTCCATAAGCTATATAATATATGTGACAAGGAGCATGCTAGTCTAAACCTAGATCATCCTTATTGGAACTATTCAGTTTTGTCACCAAACCTTGTACTAATAAAAAAAAATCATTGCCCTTACGACAAATGTTGGGTAGGCTTTTATCTAATTATTTGTGTGCAAGGAAATGGAAGCCTGACATGTTTGACCATTACCTCAAGATAGCTGAAGGAGCCAAGAAAAATTCTTGCTTTGGCCATTGTTATTAAATTAACAAGAACAATTATATATTCAATAACAAATTTGTCGTTGTCATATTGATTAGCATACTATTACATCTTAAGCATATATTCTTCGAACAAGTTTAAGCAAATTTAAAGATGTTCTACTGTTTAGAGTTTTGCATGCTAGTCTAAAGCGTTGTTCCTAATTTCCTTTATATGGATATATATTGACATAAACACATAATAAAGTACATATTTTGAAAACATTAAAAAAAACACGAAAGGGCTAATTGTGTCAACCAAGCTTGAGTCCAATGTTTATAGGAGTATGAATAACACGATTTAATTCCATATCAAGAAGATGTTGCTGGATGGTTTCACCTTCCTTTTTGCTTGAGGACCCAATTGAGAGGTGTGTCGTTGATTGTGCTATATTTTGGTAATTCATAAATTCATTAACTATGTGCTTAAGCAAGGCACATTCCCTTTTCAACTCCACCATCTCCTCATTTTGGGTGTATTATTTCGATTAGAAGAGTTATCCACTTGTCCTTGTTTTCTTCTTGAACTCATGTTTGTGATGACATTTTATCAATCATGGATTTGTTTTCCAAAGAAAGGATGTCATGAGTTCTTGGTTGTCTTTTAATTTCTAATACCTCACAGATTGGGCAACACCCTTTGAGCTTATGGACAAAATTCATACTTGAATGGTGCTTCGAAACCCATCTAAAAACATCCTACACTCTCCCATCACCAACTCTACAAACTAAGGTAATACAAAGAAGATTCATATGACATCAATTCAATTTTCTCTACATATGTTGAATGGCCCTGACATGCCCTGTTTTACTCAATGACATTGAAACAAGAAGAGCCAAGAAGGAGCATAGAGGGATAAGCCAATGATGACAGAGTTTGTAGAGTTCCCAATTAGTTTTCCCATTATTATTATTATGAAGAAACTATTTTTTTATTTAGCCTATAACCTCTACATCATATACAACATGAAAACATTTTATTATTTAATTGAGAAACTCTACCCACATACGACATGATATATAGATTTGAACTTGAGTAATTTTACAATAATTAATCCCAATCATTACTAAACTACAACACGATAAATTATACTTATATGTATGTGAGAGATAATTTAATTTTTAATTTTTTAATTTTTACATAATTATAATTACAATGTTATTTTTGATTACTTAGTAAAATTAGGTATTATATAATAAATTTATAATAACTATTTAATTTAGTGTTATTATTAAAATATTAACAAAGCCATAATAAAATAAACTTATAGATATAAAACATGACAAAGATATAAAACCACTCACTTTTTATTAAAGCATCTAAAAAATCACACCCTCTAATCCCCACATAATCATCTTAAAAAAAAATCACACCCTCTAATCCCCACATAATCATGGTTTACATTGCCTGAAACATTCATTATTTATAAGCAAAAGAAAGCATGCTTGACTTATTTTACTATTTTCTATTCACTCAAAAAGATGTGCAGAGATCCTCGCATGGCATGAGAGTCATTAAATACAAATAAAAACTTCGATAAAGATGATATCTCACAATGAGTGGGTGCCAAACCATGCCTGCCTTGTTTAAAAATTTAAAAGTTTGACCCTAAATCTATCCCATGGCAAACATATTAATAATCACAATATTTTAATGGATTATATAGAGACTCAGGCAGACTAGATATATATTTTGTATTCACTTCCTAAGCTAAGGGAGATGATATACACATGAGCATCATATCCCACAAATGTTGTGAGTGGAGAGTATATATATATATATATATTCTTGTCCTTCTCAAAAGGTGTAAGTGGAGAATTACTATTTTTAGACAGATGTTAGGTATAATTAAAAGAAATTTTAGTGATGCTTCATTTAAGTTTCATTTTAATGTAATATAAAATTTAGGAAGAGAGTGGAAAAAAAAATAGTATATATCTTATTCCTTGAGAATGAGTCATCGTGACATGGAAGATCCCGAAATATATGTTCAATGTTCCCTCTTTAAATATGGTAATTAAAAATATATTCATAATTCTATTTTATTTATTTATAAAAATATCGAAATTGGTCAATACTTATATATTAAAAAATCTGTGAAAATATTGAATATATTAGATCGAACGGGTCAATTTCTAATTAAAAAATTGTCTTATTTGATATATACAAATTAAACAGACATATAATCAAGTTTCTAATAGGGTTAGAATATTGAATATATTAAATTGGAATATTAATATGTTAATTTGGAATTGTTTTTTATTATGAAATTATTTTAATTTAATATATGTGTTAAATATTTATACTAGTTTAGATTTTTCTTAATTATGGATTTACGAAGCATCTAGAGGGATCAAATCTCTTTTCACTTTAAAAGGGAATTGTATATCAATAAATTTGATCTCTTTAAGCGCTTGGTAGATCTGGGGTTAAGATGGATCTAGGCTCAACAAAGCACCAAGAGGGATCAAATATCTTTTCACTTTAAAAGAGATTTGCAAATCAATAAATTTGATCTCTCTAAGCGCTTGGGATATCCGGGATTAAGATGGATCTAGGCTCGTTTAATTCCCCCTTTAAATGAGCTATATTCTACATAAATACCATGGCCATTTTATTTTTTATTTTGTTAATATATTTATTTTATTTCATGGAGTTAAAATGTTTACATTACATTAACCTTTTTATTTATTTTAATTTTAATTTTATTTTTTTGTAATTTCACTAAGTCAAAATGTTAAACAAGACATGACATCTCTACCATAGTGGGCTAGAGAGAGCCTCTCTATGCAATAAAAATAAAATAAAAAATATTTATAAAATATTTTAATTTTGAAATGAGTTATGGTTTTTGGGCAAGTGGTAATGATAACAAAAACCTATTACAAGTTAATAATATTTGTGGTTTAAGAATCTTGTTATATTGTATGTTTATTGTAAGTATTAAGTTTAATTAAAAAATCTTATAAATTTAATTAAATAAAAAATATATATTATTTGTTTTTTGTTTTTAAATGAATTATAGTTTTTGGGTATGCAATATTGATAAATCATGGTATTGTAAAAAAAACCTATTTAGAAATATATAATATCCATGGTAAAATGGGGTAAATATTCATGATTAAGAATCTTGTTGTATTGTAAGTATTAATTAATTTATTTTGTGTTGATCAAATGCACTGTATTTATATTACCATGAAGAAAACAAGTACATTCAAATTTTCATCAACTCGTCCTGCCTCATTCCGAACAGATCTTTTGGCAAGAAGAGCTGGAATATGCGGCAAAAAATTTAATAATTGACACCTTATTTCTGGAGGGCTACGAAGCCATACTAGCCAAAAAATTGACAAAATAAGTAAATAACCTGTCAATGGCCTATCAAGGTGGTGTGCGTGGGTGGTGCATGGTTGCAACTGCTAGCTGATCCTGTTGCTCATGAATATGGTAGTCAATGTCCTTCAAGTAGGCCTCTAGCTCTTGCAAGCATTCATTTGTTCGCCTCTAGCTTCTGCCAACATTTTCCAATTATTCCAAAATTTTCAACTAAGAGAACTAAATGTCACTCAAATAAGCCTCAATTTCATTTTGACCCTCGTATCTATGATCGCAGAGGATATCCAGGCTTGCTTGGATCCCTCGTAATTGAACAACTATTGGTTCCAAGGAGGAGGCCTGAACAACACACCTAGGACAAAGAGCTGGGTTTTGCTCAAGCTCCTCCTCTATGTCTAGATTGGTTAAGTGTTCCTCACTTGAGGATGAGGCATCTCCCCCACGAGCGACTGGATGGCCATGTTGTCCACCCCCTCCATGGGGTCTTCCTTGCTGATGTGACATACCTATAGACAAATGGAGTTTCTCGGACTGGAGTAGACCCCTGACCAATTGACCCTCCAAATCACCACAACACTCCAAGCTCCAAATTTCCCACCCCGGGACAACACAGGGGCGTGCGGCCAATTCTACTATACAAACAAACCAGGACCAGACTCCCTCTAGCCCCTCGACACTACAAAAAGGAACGAACCCTAAGAAAGGAAGCAAGCCCCAAGACTTAACACAACAAGACCCATGGAGAGAGGCTAAGAACCTCACTGACCACTGGAGGCCAACTTCCTTGAATGAAAAGACCTCATGAAACATATAGACAGATTCTCAGCTACACCCACGTACCCTCCCAAGCTCGAACCCAAGACTGACTAGGGCCTTATATGCCAAGGGGGGCACAATTCCCCAAATAAAAGCTCAAATTACTCCTCACAGGGATCCGAGGCATCAATCTAGGATCGACAGTTGACCCACATGACCAAAAACCCACGGGAGCAATGAACCAAATCCTAACCCTTCAACCTCTAAGAATGACTAAATTGGGACAAAAATTCCACTCTTTCACATGGGCAATTGCCACAACAGGACCAATAGAAAGAGAATTAAAGACATCCAACAAACACCAGCATGAGAGGTAGCACATTACCCAAATTCACAGACCCTGCTGACGCCACATGCATAGAGAGGAGAGAGTCGACATATGGAGGAGCAATTCCCAAAAAGGATTCAGCCACCCAACAAAGTGGAATCTCTAGATACAAATGCTCTCGGGTCCCAAATGAAGTCTTGAGAACAATACCACACATAGGTGTTGACTTTGGCATTTAGTTCCTCACCACCTTGACCTTTCAGGTTTTTCCACAGGCCTGAACATCAAGCATAAACGTCACCACCTAGCCCAATGTCTCTTCTCATCACCCAACAAAACTAAACATTCACATTCCCCTGCCAGAGCATAATACTTAAGGTTTCCATCTCTAGAAGCATCCTTTGTTGGGTTGTGTGCGCAACACTTGCCCTCATTAATTTCCGCAAGGGAGACAAATGGCTAGAGGTGGGGATCCCAAAGCCCCCCTGAATCAAGAGTCAATTACCCCCATTGGGGGAAGTATTAAGTTTTAATTTAAAAAAATGTTATAAAATAAAATAAAAATAAAATATTTATAATTTTTGTTTTTTGTTTTTAGTTAAGTTATGGTTTTTGGGTATGTGGTATTGATAAGTCATGGTATTGGTCCATGGTATTGTTAAAAAACCTATTTAAAAGTTAATAATATCCATGGTAAAATGAGGTGAATATTCATGGTTAAGAATCTTCTTATATTGTAAATATTAAATTTTTATAGGCTAATTAATTAAATTTCAATATAGTTACGAAATCATTATTTTAATTTATATGGTAAAATAGATGTTAATTTATAAGTATTATTTATAGGCTTAGTCTAACTTATAGACGAATTGACCTTTTAGGACCTTTTTTTTTCTTAATTTTAACCAAAATCCGTAGAAATTTTTAAAAACTTGAGTTTAAGTTCTTTAATTTGCAGAATTCGAGTGCCCCAAGGGTTTTTTAGGGTGTTAAATTCATTTATGCATTCAAAAATGCGTTCTAAACAACAAAATGTCACATTCCTAAGTTTGAGTATTAATAGGTGTTGGAACCCTACCTTGTGTTCCTAAGTTTGTATAATATTAAATTATTAATTTATTTATTTTAATCAAAATTGTTGGAATTCCTTTATTTCTATTTATTTATTATTTTTTCATTTTTATTTTTTATTTTTGAAATAAAAAATTGAGTTAATTCTTATTTGGATTTATATTTAATTTATTATTTTTGGTTTCTTATTACTATTTTAGTTTTTTTAATTAGAATGGTTAAATTTGAACTTACTATTTTAGTTTGTTTTTTTATTTATTATTTTTCTTTTACTATTTTTCAGTTGTATTGTTTAGAATAATAAATTGGACCTTATTATAATGATCTTCATTTTGATTAAAATAATAATAATAATAAAATTAATTTAATTCTTTATTTACAACTAATTTCCATCTATTACTTCATTTTAATAAAAAAAATGTTTATTAATTAATGATAATTCTTTAGTCAAAACTAGTTTTTATATTCTAATAGCTAGAAAACATCTCTCTTCATCTATTTAATATAATGTCATGATATGGTTCTTCATCTTATCGTGAAGATGAACTACACTGGATGGTTCGAAACGCGTCGACTTAAAGTTTCTTTATGTGATTTTTACCAAAAGACTCTCAACATTCATAATATGGATCACAGAACCCTGAATTCAGAAAATGTTGCATTTTTTCTTGAAATTATTTTGCCGGATTCCGGTGAAAAAGTCTATTTGGTTTATATGTTAGACTATGCCTTATTTATATGTTATATATTTTTAATGTTATATGTATATTATGATTTTCTTTTATCTAAAATATTGTTCGTAAATTTATTAATAAAAGGAAAATTATAGTTTAAAAAAATTGAATTTAAAGAATATTTATCTACTCTAACACTAACATCTAACATTTATCCTATACTGGACTTAGAGCCCCCTCTTGACGCATAATAGAGTAGACAAAAATTGAGTAAATATTTTAAGTATTATTGTAATGTGAGAAATTATAAATATGTATTTATAAAGGATAATTTGATCATATATTAAATATAAAATATATATAGCATATTGCATTTAAAAAAAATTTAGTAATCAAATCAATGCAGAGAACTGGTTCTCTTGTTCCACAAACGAGAGGGTTTCATACACCAATTTTGTGTCATCATGACATTAAAATTAGATTATTATTATTATTATTATGACTCCAACGAGTTATCAATTCACCATGGTTAAAAAAAAGAAGATGATGTTGGAAATGGTCTCCTCGTGAGACGATGAAGTGGTTGGCACAATGGGATGTTAATCCCTCTACCCAGTTTCAAATCCCATAGGGGGACATCTTTGGCCCATTGTGATAAGGCTCGAGGAGTAGGCTCCCCCACTATAACACTAGAGTATATCCAAGGGAAATCAATATGCTAAAAATCCCAATGCCTGCTTGCATTAATCTGATGAATAGAGATGTATTAAAATTTCTTTGCTCAACTAAGCACAACTTGCAAGTGAATAACCTATCTCTCTTCTCACTGAGAAGCTTTGACTCAAACTTAGTCAATTTCTACCTTTTCTTGAGCCTCTATTTCCTTGCGCAATTCCTTGAGAAATTAGGGCCTAGTATTTAGGAATTTCTCCAAAATGGATTACACAATTCCCAAGGTTGATCATGTGACTGCATGCAACACCTATACACCCAAGACTAGTTTACAACTGATGTTACACTACCTTGGAATCTCCACCACAACTGGGGAACTCGAATTCATCACATGCACTAGATATTTTGGGCTGATTGATCAGTTAATTGGATGATCACTGAGTTTGACTGAAGTCCCATTGCAAAATTGACCTTCCACTAGTTCCTCCAACAATTAAAACTAGTTTAACTAAAAACAACTTGAGATAACTAACTTTGATTGCTAGAAATTAGAAATCACACATGCTTAACTGAACTCTAACTCCTCCAACTTGAATTTACTGAGTAAACTAGGTGACACAAGCCATGTCACACAAGTTAACTGCATCCAAGTTGTCTGTTGATGTGGAAATTCAAATTTTCTCAATTTAATAAAGACAAAATCAAATTGAGATTTTTTCTGTTGCATTTTACAATACTCCCTCTCAGCAAGAAGGGGATTATTAACCACCCCTATCCTGCACTTGTGGAACTCAAACTTCCCTCTTGACAAGGCCTTTGTCAAAATTTTCACATCTTGTTCCTTTGTCGGAATCTACTGACGCAACATTATCCACCTTTGCACACTATCCCATATATGGTGATACCAAGATATCTATATGCTTGGATCGATCGTGAAATACAAAATTCTCAGAGAGATTGATGTATCTTTAATTATTATAGTAAATCACAGTTGGATCCATCATCTAACTAATAATCCAATAAGTATCTTTCTCATGCATATCACCTCACACGCTGCTTGAATTACAACCATGTATTTTGCTTTTACCGAGTTGAGTGCAACAAATATTTTCTTCCTGCTCTACTAAGAAACAATTGTGGACCCAACACTGAAAATTCCACCTAATGTACTCTTTCGGTCTAATGGACTCCCCACTCAATCTGCATTTGTGAAGCCACACAAATTCACTCCCTCTATCCGTCTATACCATACTCCAAACTGGGTAGTTCCTTTGAGGTACCATAAAACATGCTTAGCTTCCTTCCAAAGTATATTGGTTGGCCTAACCATAGCTTGGCTCAGATGTTTGACTAAATAGCACATATCTGGTCGTGTGTTCACAAGCTACATTAATGAACCCACTAGCTGTCGGTAAATAATAACATCCACTTCCTCACCTGAAGTGGCATCCTCCTTCCTCCAGTTAGTCGCTAGAGGTGTCTCCATGGGTTTTAAACTCTCCATACAGAATCTTTGTAGTATCTCTTTTTCATACTTGCCTTGAGAGACAAACAATTCCCCATCGCCTTGCCATACTTCCAACTCGAGGAACTAGTGGATGACACCCATGTACTTCATTTCAAATTCCCTTGCAAGGTCCTCATTGCAAGATCTAATCAATTTCTCATCACCAATTAAAATTAAATCATCAACATATAAGACATTTGTTGTCACTCCTACGGATCTCCAAGGTTGAGGAAGAGTCTAGTTGAGGTAACCACAGACCAATCTTTTGACTTAGTAGCTAGCCCTACCAAGCCAGAGAGG